>CM042242.1:14776984-14979484 GCA_023566225.1 Romanogobio albipinnatus | reverse complement strand
AATCCTTAAGCGTGCCCATTTTTCCTGCTTCTAACACATCAACTTTGGAGGACAAAATGTTCATTTGCTGCCTAATATATCCCACCCACTAACAGGTGCCGTGATGAAGAGATAATCAGTGTTATCGTCATAATGTTATGCCTGATCAGTGTATAGTAACACTTTACAATAAGGTTCCATTTGTTAACTACTTTTTTTTTTACATTAACACTGAAAAATACTTCTAAACTGTTTATTAATGGAACTGAGCTAACATACAAGCAATGAACAACTGTATTTTTATTAATTAACACTAACAAATATAAATAAATACTTTAACAAATGTAGAGCTCATTTTTAATGTTAGTCAATGCTTTAACTAACATTAATTAATGGGACAATATTTAAAGTATTACCAAAATGATTATGACATATTAGTTAACTTATATATACATACATAAATATTCTTTCAGAGGGGGTTAATGCGTCTCCATTAATGACTTGCATGAACTTTTCAAACTTGTTCTATGCCATTTTAAAATTGCAAGCAATTTAGATAGCGATTTATAGAGAGCATAACTACAGCCATTTACATGCAGGACATCAGATCCTATCAGAATGGAAATTGGAACTCAATCACCAAAATTCCTAAAGAGCACAGCAGTCTCAGGGCGTCTTCTGAACATCACTTCAGAGTGAGGAGGAGGGGTGTTTTTGCCTTTTCACTCCTTCTGTATCTCTCTCTCTCTCTCTTGTGCATGATAGTATCAGGCCAAACTGCTATCAGCGTGTGGGAACAAGAGTATGTGCCTATCGGCTCATCTTGTGGTGGGACGTTTTTCACTCAGAGGGGGGCGGTTGGTTTCAGACGAGGCGAGAAACTACACACAGCTGTCAATACTGCAAACCCACAGTGGAAACTGTTTTTTTTTCTTCCCCTTCTTGTTTCTGTTTTGTTCTTCTCTGATCAAATAGTTTTTAGTCTCCCTCTTGCATGCATTTATTCTGTGATTGTGAGATTGATTCAATATATAGTGAAAAAGGAAGCTATTTATGTGCATAAAAAGCATTTCAGTTTTTTTCATTCTAAAAAAAAATTAAACCAAATTTAGTAAGCTACACTTTTCCGATGTACATGTCCTTCCATTGTCACTCATTCAAAGAGTAAAGCAAGCATGCTAAAACTAAAAACAAAAATAAATAGCAGTTATAAGGCACTTTTATTTGCACCCCAATATAAAAATGGGCATCTTTTACTCACCCTCGTATCATATTTCTTATGTGGAACACAAAAAAGGTATTTTGAAAAACATTTCAGATGTTGCAAATCAATGGGGTCCAAAAAAACATCGGATCCCACTGAGTTTTACAATTTCTGAGTTTTTCATTTCTTGGTAAATGTAAAGGGTTTCCTGTTAAAAGCAGTTTTACTCATTTTTTATAAGGATACAAGAACATCCTTGGACATCTTGGGAGTGAGACATTGCCTCTGGTCCTGCAGATTTTTTTCATGCTCTTGTTCTCAGTCTGTCTCTGTCATGCCTATAGCCTCTTTCCAGATGCATTAGCCTGACTGGCCGCACAGGGCCCGAGCAGTTCCATCAGTCCTGTCATAGACACTTTAGCGTGACGAGCCACACGGCAGTAACCCTGGCCTTGATAACACACGTTAGCTGGAGGAGAGGGATGGACTTTGCCACGGCGAACTTCAGAACAGATGTGAGATCTTTAAGGGGCACAGGGCTTTTGTTTGGGTGAGTAAGCAATTCGAATTTAAATTCTCAGTGCTGTGAGAGTGTCAAGGGCATTTAGGCTGAAAAATAATCGAGTGCCCAACAGGCATCTTAAAAGTGATTTAAAATGATTAGCTGAATAACACATTTCATTGGTTAACACTGAGGATCCAGCTGTATGCATAAACCAAAGCATTAAAGGGAAAGTTCACCCCCAAAAATGTAATGATTAATTATACAAATCTCATGTCATTCCAAATCTGTATGAGAAATCACTAATCCAATCAATAACAATGAATGAACTGGAGCTCTAAAGCTTCAAAAGATTGCAAAAGCACCTTAAAGTCACATTGTAACCGAAATAGTAACAGATTTTTCTTCCGTATTTTGACATTCATCTGAGTAAAAAAGTGAATCGAGATGGAATAAAAAAGGGACTTCAATTCAATTTGTTGATTGGATGGAGGCAGATCTAAACATGAGCTTGCAGTTGATTGTAAGAAAAGGGTGGGGTTTAAAATACAAAAAACAAAATTACAATGTCAAAAAGAAGAATAAGAAAAGAAAAAAGAAACATATGCATAGACGAATCATTCACAATCATTGAGATACTATTATAGTTATTATTATTATTATTATTATTTCGAATTAGTTTTAATTTTTAAAGTGTTAAATATTTTTTACTTTTTTTGTAAATTTTATGTCTATTTTAGTTTGATTTATTTTAGTATATTGAGTTTAATATTTATTTTATTTCAGGTAACTTTTTTTATTCAAGTTATGAAAACATCGTTTTATGTTTTTCATTTCAAAAACAACCATAATATCCCTGTTCACAATAAAATCAATAACATGCATTTAGAAAATGGATAGAATGAATTCTCATTTCATGACGACTTTAATAGCACCATAAAAAGTGGGCTGCATGACTCATGTGCAATATTCCAAGTCTTCTGAAACCATATGAGAGCTTTGTGAGGAACATACCAAACTTGAAGTTATTCACTAATCATCTTGCCCTCCAGGGAGCTCTTCACTGCTGAAAATGATTCATGAGTCAGAGGCACTGCATTGAACTTGAGAACTGGGTGAGTTGTTAACTTATTCAGACCAGTTTTGTGAATCTACTCACTGACAACATAAAGGTGAGAAAATGTTTGGGGTTCAGCTATCCTTTTAACTGGTGGTTGTCATTGTGGATGTGCCAATCACCAAAAAAGCAATATGGCATAGGAAGACTCTGAAAAGTTTATGAGGTTTATGACTTCAGCGTCAACATATGTGGCTGGGTGTCAATGGTTTTGCTTGAAATCTTCAAGGCAGATGAACATGTCTTTATCAACACGTCTGTTGGACTCTCTTTTGAAGGGCATTATGAAAACCAAACAACAACAACACCTTTCACATTTCAATGTCAACATATGGTTGGTGTCAATAGATTTGCTTGCATAACAATCTTCACAGCAATTCAATGTGTCTTCATCAACATTTTTGAAGTACTTGCACGGGCGCCCATATAGCAAATTAAAATCGCATGTTTTTAAGCTAGCACAGTTTGCGGCGTCTGCTTAAGCCACGGCAGACTAAATAAAGCTGTATTTGTAAAACACACTTGAAATGTTTTGAGAGCTATGATGTGTGATCTAATATATAGCGAGAAGTGAATTTTTTTGTTGTTGTTGTACTTCAAGGTGAAATGTCTCATTTCTGTGACACAAGTGCATGGAACCAAATGGAATTTGGAAAATAATGACTGTTTTCAAATAGGTTTCAGGAACACTCACCCTTTCTGCCACTTGGCCGCCAAAAATGAAGCTTCTCTCGAAAATAATGTAAACATATTTTTCTGTAGGGCTCTTAAATGTTATAGCTTCGGATAGTCGCTAGTTAGCTTTGGCAGCATGTCATTTTTCTGCAATCTGGGCTGCGTCTGAAATCACATAATCTGAGTTGGTACTTCTTTTGAATTACGTGTCGCACACGTCCTGAAAAGAGAAGTCGAAACATTTTGATCGCCCCCTGTTGGCTGGCTGCAATATAGGTCATAAACCCCTACCCTCTCCCCCCCAAAAAAAATTCCACTTAAAAGACAGTTTCTGTTATTTTTCGGTCAAGTCAAGTCAACTTTATTTATATAGCGCTTTTAACAATGTAGATTGTTTCAAAGCAGCTTTACAGTGTTAAACAGGAAAATAATGCAGCATAATTTTATTAAGCTATATAGCCATTTGATGTCATCAGTTCATTTCAATTTCCATACGGTGACAGTGTGGGCTTTAGATCAATAATTAGATCAGTAATTTAGTTTATATGGTTAATTTAGTTTATTAATTAGATTTATTTCGATGTTTAGTTGAAAAATTTAGTGTCCCCAACTGAGCACGCCAAGCCAGAGGCAACAGTGGCAAGGAAACCAAAACCCCATCAGGTGACCTAATGGAGAAAAATAAACCTTGGGAGAAACCAGGCTCAGTCGGGGTGCCAGGTCTCCTCTGGCCAATTAACAAACAGCGTATTATTATTATTATTATTATTCTGGCAGCTTTACAGGTCAGAGGTCATAATAGATTGGAATATTCGAAGGACCGGAGGCAACACGCTGGAGACGGGTTTATTGAGGATGATGTTGATTAAAAAATTATTAAAGTGCAATATTCGAATGATCGGGGGCAACACGCTGATGTATAGTTCTTATCGGTAGTTCTTATCATGCTTGCAATCGAGGACTCGGGAGTATGGGTGGGACCTTGACACCGCGGTTCCACCTCACGATCATTACTGTGCATACTCTGGCTCCAAATGATGTCATCAGCACAAGATGACAGCGGCCATTTCTGGAACATTTTGGCTTATTTTTCTACAGTGGCAGTACTACATCCATGACACTGTAATTGTCATGTGATCTACCAGCATCAGTTGCTTCACTACTATTCACAAATCCTCTCCCGTGGCCTCATTTTATAGTAAAGTGTCCATCAGATACGCACTTCAGAATCTCGCCGGTAGTAGTAGGTCATCTGGGTACTTTTTGCCTACTGTTTTATGAATACTGTGAATTCTGACACGCTACTCTTTTTACATTATTCTCCTACTATAGAGTAATGAATTGCTCAGTTTTGGATTGAATGGACTGAATGAAAATAAGCAAAAACTGGCAGGGGTCCCTAGCCTAGCAACTACCATGGATATGAATGGGAAAGCTAACAGCAGTATTACAGATTTGAGATGCTCAAAAAGAGCAATGATTTGATAGCACCACAATGGCAAAGTCAAATCTGCACATTAAGAATTATTAAGTATTTTAACACTAAATTTAAACATTTTAAACATGACACACCTCAGCTTTAACAAGTGCAGATTGCCATTCAGTTACAGTGATTCATCACGCTACAATGCAAACATTTGAATAACGACAATTTATTTACAGTTTTTCACTTCGACAAAAAACAAAACAAACCACACGTCTCATTCCCTTAAGTACAATTCTAGACCTCACTCTCCCTAGAGAAAACAATAGAAACATTCTCTCTGCTCTGAAGACAAATGCTCTGTTTTGATTTCCTCAGCCTTCAATGGATGGAGATAAAAGCAGAGACCATCTGTCTGGTTGGCGGAGCGGCACTGGGAATTGATCACAGTGAGTTACAGTAAGTGCATTTGCATTCTCGCTGCTCTAAACTCCTTTATTATCCCCACGACGACTCGCTCTTCCAGCTGAGCCCCTCAGTAACAGGGTGACAAAGCGCCTAGTGGGTAAACACCTTTAAAAGGATTTGACGCACTATAATGGAAAAAACGCTTCTGTTTTGTTATGGCCTTTCACTTTCTGTTTGGCTTGAGGAAGAGTAAAGCATTGTTGTGGTGTGCAATCAGATAAAGGCAGATGTGTATAGCAGGGAATGTACAGAGGACAAAAGATGCTGCGCTAGCAAGTGCATGGAAGTAAATTGCACCTTTGAAAGTAAATAAGAAAAAGAAAAAAAGAAAAACGCTTTGCTGTACTTGCAGTCTGAGCTCCAAGATCTCATGCAAGATTATAGAAACCATTTTGACCATGAACAAAATTAAACAGTACATTATTTTCCACAAAAATAATGTGCTTTCATCCTTACCAGCCAATAGTGTGCATTTGGGATGGGGCTATCTGCTTGTTCAACCAATGGCAGTGCTCAAAAACCATCATTATTTCCACAATTCCAGTCGTTAACACAGGAAAGATACACTTCAGCTTGAAACAAATGCAGAAAAGATGCAAAAAATGCAGCAAAAGATTGGAAAAAAAGAGAAACTTATTTCCCATCTTACTGCCGGATCCCCTTGGAACAAGCTCGATTTAACCTTGAAGAATAATGAGATCTGACGTGCTTAAATGTTAGCATTCTTAAATCACCAGGAAGTGCCTCGGCGGAGCCCATAATCACTGTGCCAAATTGCTGTGCTCGCTAATTTCATTTCTCCCTCCGCATTCACTGGCAGTTAGACTCCATTACTCAACAACAGCCATTTAATGCTCCCAGGTCCCAGAGGTGTTACATTAAAATGTAATAACTTGCAATGTAAATGAAAACAAAAACCATTATTTTTCCTCTCCATCCCCATTCTCTCCCATCTCCTCCTACCTATCTCTCTCTGTGGGGGGAGTTGGAATCTAATTCTCAGCCCATCTGGTTGGTGTAATGAATGTGAGGCTAAGCCAGGATGCTCCGCTATTGACTCTGAGCATGGCGAAACACCTGAGTGGCACTCCCGGGGTATTCTGTGACACTGGGCCAGTAGTAATTGGAGACCAATAACTCCGTTATGTATGGACTATCAATTTCCAAATTGGTCTAGTAGTATTTGTGGCACCGTTTGATAAGGTGATCTCCCTAGAAACGTGAAACTGCAATGCCATTGATAAGCCAGGTAAGAGGTGCTTAGGCCAGGTTTAACCTCTATATGGAGGAGCAGCTTTAGCTACAGGAGTCCTGCTGCATAGTGGGCTTCATTATGATCAGGGCACTTCCGCACAGAGAGGAACCTCAGATTGTATTAATAACATAGCAGGGGGGAGTTAGTCTGGTCACTGAGCTGCAAAAAATCATGTGGACAGTTTGGTATCTACATTTTAACTGTTAAATCATGCAAATGGAAAAATGGATAATTAACTTTTGTATTTAAAGTCGTAACAATTTGTAATTGTCAATACTTTTTGTTTACAAATAAAATGCCTAGATGTGCCTAGATAAAACATTTTTAAGGATTACTGCAATATTCCAAAAAAATAAGAATTGTCCATTTTGATTTCATGGTGACTAACACTCATGATAGCTAGTTCAATCCAATTATATTGGTAAATTATAGAATTATATTGGTAAAGGAAAATAAAATGAACACATTTCTGGAAGCAATCATGTGTGCGAGTCTATTATTATGCATAATTATATAAGCATAGGTGGGGCCTATGAAAGCCTTTTGCCTGAGTAAAAAAAAAAAAAAAAACTCAGAATTTACAAGAAATAAAATTACGGAATTGACAAGAGATAGGCCAAAACGAAGAAACAAAGTTGCTTGAGAAAAATATTTTTTAAAAAGAATCAAAGATAAATAGAAAATCGAAAAATAATTCTAGGTTGCTAATCAAATAAGTGTATGTGTGACACTGACCATGTGAAAACTATTTAACAATACGTTTTCTTTACAGTGCATAACTGTAATATATCTAACCTTACATTTAATGTAATTTCACAGTAAAATACTGTTAAATGTATAACAAGTCATTGCATTCCTAGAGTTCTCTGCATGACACTTGATGTAACATTGGATGCATTTTTGTTGAAATAACAGTTTCTTCTTGTTTTTTTTCTAATCAGTTATGTACAATTAGGGTTTAAGTTACATCTAATGTTGTTAAATTAATGTTTATTGCATTTTTTTTATGTCATGTGTGTTACCAATATGGTGTTTAGTAATATATAAATGACACTGCACCTTCTATATATTACGGTGGTTTCACACTGCACGCGCAAGCAGTGCGATGGCAGCGCAAAAGCTGTGAATATGGGGAACAGGACAGCGTTTGTCGCGCGCAGCTGAACTGCTGCTTATGTAGTGCAAATACAGACAAATATCATCCATTATGTCACCTTTTCCTGTGTTCTTCTCTGACCCCTGTCTGTCTTGTGCTTTTATTTATGATGGGCAGCATATATTTGCTGCAAATGTGACCGTGTTCCCCTCTTTCCCAAACACATATGCATATAACATGCTGTATATAGGTAGTTTACATGATAAAAGTAACCTTAAAATTAAGATATGCCTCTAGTTTTAATAATTTAAACGGGCCTTTTTTAAATTTAAATTTGGGCAAAAACTTCTGGCAGTGTTGTGTTTTCATGTATTTATTTATTTTTTCACAGCGGTGGATGTAATATGGTGATTGTGAAACACACGGAAAACACTTCACTACATAATTTCATGGTGAAATTTGTTATTTTTCATGTTAATCAGGTAATTTTTTTTATCAAGAACAATGCACTGTGGCTTTAATTCAGAGTGAGCAGCCTTGCAAAAATAGACCTGGCGACGAAACGATTGCGGCACTGCTGCTTCTGCGATGCACTGGTCTAAACATGGGCGCCGGGAGTGTGAAACTGGCCTTAGTATTTACCTCAGCTTATGGAAAAACTGCTCGCGACGAGCTTGAATTTATCATGTGACTTTCTCGTCACCATTTTCTGTTTTTGGTGGTTGTCCGTATATTAAAAAAGTACAAAACAGATATTAGTATAGGCTGGTATATCAACATTATATCAATAAATGAAATACAGTTTTTTACTGTAAATCTAAGTTAAAACCTAAAATGTTGCTATCATATTTTTACGGTAAATTTCTGGCAAACACATGCGTCCAGTTTTCTACCAGAAAATGTCACTGATTTTTTTCTTTTTTTTTTTTTACAGTGTGTGAACTCCTTTGTACAGATCAAATCATGATCATCAGGTCCACCAACTGCTGCCATGCAAACAAAAAGGGAACAAACCCAATACTAAGACTTTCTGAAATTCATACTACTATATAAGCAATGATAATTACACATCTACACAAACACACACACAAACTAATGGTACGTTTAAAATCACTTGAACAATTTTCAGCTACTAACTTGCTCAAAACAAATGACAAAAGCATAAATCTTTGGGGACAAACCTATGTAACCATTCAACATGGGGACATGATAACCTCCTTTTCCGTAAACACTCAAACGCCTCCACAATCTAAGAGATCTAACAGGCATGGAAGGCGGCACGTAGCAGAGACCGGTCTGGGACATGCCAGTCCTCCTGCTGACCAAGGGGTGGAGATGACAGTGGAGCTTGAAACTGAGGGTTAGTACGAACATAGAAGGTGTTATATGAGTTTGTGTGGAGACGCCTAAGAGCAGATAAACATGCTCGCTTTGCTACAGGAAATCTGGGTTGTACCTGCTGGGGTGCAACTGTTAGCCTGAAGAAAAGCCACAGAGAAGGTGAGGTGAGAGTGAACAGTGCTAGTGTTAAAACCACAAAAAGATCTACATGTATTTAATCTTTTCTTTCTCTCACTTTCCGTTTGTGTCTTTTTTCATGTCAAGCTTGAGCTCATTTGCAGTGGCCAGTGCATACATTTACTGGTGGCTGCTACCTTTAACGCCTGTGAGTAGGGAGAGTGTGCTCTTACTTTTTTTTAAAGACGTCCATAACCTTTTAAAAGTTTACTAATGTTCAAAACATTGGAGTCAGTAAGAATTTCCCCACATGTTTCTGAAAGGATCCACTTATACTCACCAAGGCTGCATTTATTTGATCAAAAATGCAGCAAAACAGTAACATTTAGAAATTGTATTGCAATTTAAAACAACTTTTTCTATTTTAATATATTTTTTAAATGCATTTAATTTTCATTAATTTCCAGCATCATTACTCAAGGTTCAGTGTCAAATTGTTTTTCAGAAATCATTCTAATATGCTGGTTTTTCATCTAATTATTATTATTATTATTATTATTATAAATAATTAAAATTATTGTGCTGCTTAATGTTTGTGTAAACCGTTATACAGTTGTGTTAAGCTACAAGTAAAAAAGAATAGTGTTTATATGAAATCTTTTGTAGCATTATAGAATGTCTTTACTGTCACTTTTGATCAATATAATGTGTCTTTGCAAAATATGTATTCATTTCACACACACACACACACACACACACACACACACACACACACACACACACACACACACACACACACACACACACACACACACACACACACACACACACACACACACACACACACACACACACACACACACACACACACACACACACACACACACACACACACACACACACACACACACACACACACACAGGTGTAATGGGTTTTATACCGTACAAACCGTATTTTCTATCCCCCTACACTGCCCCTACCCCTACCCCTAAACCTAACCATCACAGGAGACTGTGCAGTTTACTTTCTGTGAAAAAAACCTCATTCTGTGTGAAATATAAGCATTTTGAAAAGTGAGGACATGGGTAACGTCCTCATATTTCACCCTCTTTTTGTAATACCTATGTCATACCCATGTCATTATACACATTTGTGTCCTGATATTTCACAAAAACATGCCCCCCCCCCCCCCCACACACACACACTATTACCAAAAGTATTGGGACACCCCTCCAATTCATTGAATTCAGGTGTTACAATCACTTCCATGGCCACAGGTGTATAAAATCAAGCACATAGGCATGCAGACGCTTCTACAAACATTTGTGAAAGAATGTGTCGCTCTCAGGAGCTCAGTGAATTCAAGCATGGTTCCGTGAGAGGTTGCCGCCTGTGCAATAACGTACATTCGTGAAATGTCTTCACTACTAAATATTCCACGGTCAACTGTTAGTGTTATTATAACAAAGTGGAAGCAATTGGGAACAACAGCAACATGAATGGTGTAGTGTTGTTTTTCAGGGGTTGGGCTTGGCCCCTTAGTTCCAGTGAGAGGAACTCTTAATGCTTCAGCATACCAAGACATTTTGGACAATTTCATGCTCCAAACTTTGTGGGAACAGTTTGGGGATGGCCCCTTCCTGTTCCAACATGACTGCTCACCAGTGCTCAAATAAAGGTCCATAAAGACATGAGTGAGTTTGGTATGGAGAAACTTGGCCTGCACAGAGTCCTGACCTCAACCCGATAGAACACCTTTGGGAGGAATTAGAGTGGAAACTGCGAGCCAGGCCTTCTCGTCCAACATCAGTGCCTGACCTCACAAATGCGCTTCTAGAAGAATGGTAAAAAATTCCCATAAACACACTCCTAAACTTTGTGGAAAGCCTTTCCAGAAGAGTTCAAACTGTTATAGCTGCAAAGGGTGGGCCCATATAAAACCCTACGGATTAAGAAGGGTATGTCATTAAAGTTCATGTGCATGTAAAGGCAGGCATCCCAAAACCTTTGGCTATATACAGTGAGGAAAATAAGTATTTGAACACCCTGCTATTTTGCAAGTTCTCCCACTTGGAAATCATGGAGGGGTCTGAAATTGTCATCGTAGGTGCATGTCCACTGTGAGAGACATAATCTAAAAAAAAAGTACTATTTTTTTAACTATTTATTTGTATGATACAGCTGCAAATAAGTATTTGAACACCTGTCTATCAGCTAGAATTCTGACCCTCAAAGACCTGTTAGTCTGCCTTTAAAATGTCCACCTCCACTCCATTTATCATCCTAAATTAGATGCACCTGTTTGAGGTCGTTAGCTGCATAAAGACACCTGTCCACCCCATACAATCAGTAAGAATCCAACTACTAACATGGCCAAGCCCTTTGAAGCTGCACTGAAACTGTCATTTGGACCTTGAACTGTTTGGAGCCCATTGAAGTGCATTATATGGAGAAATATCCTGAACTGTTTTCATCCAAAAACTTAATTTCTTTTCGACTGCAGAAAGAAAGACATGGACATCTTGGATGGCATGGGGGTGAGTAAATTATCAGCAAAAGTTTATTTAAAAGTGAACTAATCCTTTAAACCAGCACATGTCAAGGCCCGTCTTAAGTTTGCCAATGACCATTTGGATGATCCAGAGGAGTCATGGGAGAAAGTCATGTGGTCAGATGAGACCAAAATAGAACTTTTTGGTCATAATTCCACTAAACGTGTTTGGAGGAAGAAGAATGACGAGTACCATCCCAAGAACACCATCCCTACTGTGAAGCATGGGGGTGTTTTTCTGCACATGGGACAGGGCGACTGCACTGTATTAAGGAGAGGATGACCGGGGCCATGTATTGCGAGATTTTTGGGGAGCCTTCCCTCAGTTAGAGCATTGAAGATGGGTCGAGGCTGGGACTTTCAACATAACAATGACCCGAAGCACACAGCCAGGATAACAAAGGAGTGGCTCTGTAAGAAGCATATCGAGGTTCTGGCGTGGCCTAGCCAGTCTCCAGACCTAAACCCAATAGAGAATCTTTGGAGGGAGCTCAAACTCCGTGTTTCTCAGTGACAGGCCAGAAACCTGACTGATCTAGAGAAGATCTGTGTGGAGGAGTGGGCCAAAATCCCTCCTGCAGTGTGCAAACCTGGTGAAAAACTACAGGAAACGTTTGACCTCTGTAATTCCAAACAAAGGCTACTGTACCAAATATTAACATTGATTTTCTCAGGTGTTCAAATACTTATTTGCAGCTATATCATACAAATAAATAGTTAAAAAATCATACATTGTGATTTCTGGATTATCTAGATTATCTAATCCAGATTAATCTAGATTAAAATGGCTCATTTGAATTTTGCCGAAGGCATTCAGAATATGTGTGCTCGTAAGTGATCGTTTGTCTTTTTGTAGTTTGAATAATAAATAACTTCTGTCCCTTTAAGACCTGACGCATGCATGGATCCCACTGTTCCTGTGAGCTGGTTACGTTACGACTGTGTTTACGTTAAAACTCACCAAGATGGGCATTGAGACATTTTTGAGTGTATTTGACAATTAATAAGCTGGAAAAAGGAGCTCATTTTTGCACTTGTATGTCAGAGGCGGCTTTATTACGGTATGTGTATATGCGCTTCAGATGTGAGCGCGAAATCTGCAGAAATTAGTAGAATTAACGCTATGTGCAAGCCCACACGAAATTCAGACCAGTCACACAACCGACACATCACGTTAACGCCGATAACGGCCCACCACTAATATATATATATATATATATATATATATATATGCACACACACACTGGCCCCAGACATTTTAACAGTAGTGTACATATTTTCCAATTTAGAATAGTAAATCTTACAAACAATGCCTAAACCAGTCAATAAAAAAATATAAAATATAACAAACTGCCTTTGACGTCCAAATCAAAATACTGTATATGGGAAGAGTTAATAATTCTTATATGTATGTATGATTATATGATTAGCTGCACTTTGGCTCTGAAAACCAGTTTTTTAAAATGCTCATTCATACTTAACGTTATCCGACAAACACCTAACATTACAAACTTTTTAAAATCTCAACAGCGAACTTGGCATTAGTGTAAATTATTCTTTGATTAGAGCTTTTATGTATTGTTTATCTACAGGCATGCTAAACATGGTTCTGTGTTTGATTTGGATACTATAGTAAAGCCAATGTTTAGTGTTCGTTCTTGCGACAGATATTTGGCAAATCGTTCTAAAAATACAAAAGTAACGGTGCCATTCAGTAGCGATCACTATAGATCCGCAGTCTTTACTCTTGAGGACTGAACAGGTTCTGCTCGATCATCTTCACTAAAATTGTCTGGGTCTGATTCCGGCTCAAATTGGTATGGTTTTATTGACGCCATTGTACTACACAAAGCACAGGCTACTGGTAAAGGTAAGGGGCGTGACGTTTCCGACAAACGTGCACTAGGCGGTTAGCGAATCACAACACACTGGGCCAGCTAACCAATCTGAGCCCATTGCGTATTTTTGATATTTTCATACAACCCGGAAACCATCTGACCGTTTTTACAAGGAGGGACAGAGCAGTGTAGAATAAAGGTAAAATATATGAAAAATAATGCACTTTTTTAAAAACGAAGCGTGAACACGTTACAGTGCACCCACAAACACAATCAAGCCTTCGAAAGAATGTGTTTTACCACCCCTTTAAAGCTAACTATAGAGGTAAAACAGCTGAGCTGACCAGACATATAGTGAAGACAAGACAATAATCCTGGCATGAGGTATTACACCTTCAGAGAGATATAAAGCTAAACCTAAACCTTCAGCATTCTTAATAAAACTAACACCGAAAGTGTTACAGGAGGTGTTGAAATCTCAGGTAGTGAGGAAAGAGAGAAGAAGAAAAAAAAGGCTGATGAAACTCAACTTCCCTCCCTGTAGCCCTGACAAAAAAACAAGATGCAGAGCGCTCTTCTCGCCCTTAAGAGAGACGCCATGTTGAAACCCACTAGAGCTATAAAATAAACATTTTAGCTTGTGTGTAAGAGCCGTATCACTCCGAGCGATGCTTAATTTCTGCCTTTGTTTGGATGGCAGGGAGGCTCTCAGGGTTCTGTAAGGCCTGCGGGTCTTTTGTCTCACAGTAGAGGAGGTCTGTTCAATGCCTGAAGCATTTTTGTTCAGAGAAAGCTTTTGTTCCGCTCCTCATGTTGAGATTTGGCAATGGGTCTCAGGCTGAAACACAACCCAGACAGCAGCACAGGTATTTCCTCTGAGATTGTGTCAAAGTACTAGTGTACCAGACAGCCTGAGATCATCAGAAAAAAACTGAGATGCCATAAAGGAACATAGAACATAAACAACATAAGTGCATCTTTGCACTTTATTGCATAAAAAAAAAAAAAAAAAAAAAAAAAATTTTAAAGAACAATTCAGTGGTGCTCGCCCATACAAAACTCACCACAATGATGCTGGGCTTCCAAATTATTGCAAATACGTTGCTATGAGGTTGTTAAGGTATCCAATGGGGTTGCTAAATGGTTACATACTAGCACAAGTAAAAAGAGCCCACCTTCAAATTCACCCTCAGATACTATATTCTCAACCTTTTGGACTTCAAGACTCCCCATTTTCCAACATAATATTTGAAGGCTGCCCATATTGACCAATACATTTATGCTGTAGTTAGGAAAAGGGTGCTTCTTCAAATTTTTTCATTAACAAAAACTAGGAGTGTCGACATGTTAACAATAAATAACTTTTATTTATTTTGTGATTCTAGAAGTTTCTAGAATGCTGATTCTGTATGCTCTTATAATATGCTTAATAATAATACTACTAATAATAATACTAATAATAATAATTAAAAACTGTTAGCTAGATAAAGGGACACACATCGTACCCCAAAATAAATAAATACATATAATAATTAATAATAATAATAATAATAATAATAATAATTATTATTATTATTAATTTTATTAATAATAATAATAATAATAATAATAATAATAATAATAATACAATACATTTCTGTTGAAATAAATAAATAAATAAATAAATAAATAAATAAATAAATAAATAAATAAATAAATAAATAAATAAATAAATAAATAAATAAATAAATAAATAAATAAATAAATAAATAAATAAATAAATAAATAAATAAATAAATAGTTTGCTAGATTAAGGGACCAATTATTCAAAATAAATAAATACACAACAACAACGACAATTATTATTATGTTATAAAAATTATTAATTCAATAAATAAATAACAGTTTGCTAAATTAAGGAACAAATCGTACTCCAAATAAATAAATCAATAATTATTATATTATTATTATTATTATTATTATTATTATTATTATTATAACCGATAAATACATCAAATAAATAAATAACAGTTTGCTAAATTTAGGGACACATCATACCCCAAATAAATACATAAGTATTATTACTATTATTTAAATGCATTATTGTTGAAATGCATGCATACATGCAGGGATGCATCGTACCCTAAATAAATAAATAAATACATACATAAATTTATTATTTATCATTTATTATTTATTATTATTATTATTAGTAGTAGTAGTATTATTTTTAGTGGCACAACATTTTTAAATGGTATTTTAATTTAAGTTTTTCCCCCGTGTAATTAAATCATAATACTGTAAGTCATACTGTGTTTCCTACTTGGCAGTTTGCTGAGGCTCCTGGGTTGAGAACTACTGGCTTGGGTTTCTCTAATTGTTTGCACACATTTTGAAACCAAGCAAATACAAATAATTAGAACAATATCTATCCATGTGCAAATAAATGCAAGTATGAATTACTGCAGTGCCTCAGCAACCACATATGCGCACTGATAACACATCAGTATGAATTTAAACACACAACAAACAGATATATAGAAGCATCCCAGGTAATTGAACACAGAACAAAATAGCCATAGGGTTCAGTCTTTGTCTGCCCATTTCCCAACTAATGGATGAGGTTGAGTCAATGTTAAAATGATAAGGGAGTTCAATGTTAAATGGTGGTTCTGCTCTGATAATGAGCCAGGTTTAATGTGCTGCGATTCCCTGTGGGGTGGTCAGAGAGCTGACGTGTTCCGGGCGCCGGGCGTTTAAGACACCTGAGAGAACCATGTTATACGCCCACAGCTGCGTTATTAACTGTAGCGCTATAAATCCACATGATTTATAGAGCTCCCTTTCCTGTGTAATCACACCACGGTGCAGGGGAGGCTCTGCAGAGCGACTGAACACAAGGGGATGAGGAGTAGAGAACGAGGGGAAGGGAGAGAAAAGGAGGATGGGTGTTGAGAAGAGGTGTGAAAATGAAAAGGACTACTGAGAGGCAGTTATACTTCACTTCCAATTCAACTCTCCACCCATTTCACATCAAGAGACCAGTCTGAATCTGTACAACTACATCCTTCCGTATTTACAAAGCCTCACACAAAGAGAAGACTCTACAGGAGAGTGGGGTAAGCTGCGCCACTTCAGTTTTCGTCAAGGAGAAGATCAAACTAGCACAATAACTCAGTGACATAGAAATATGATTTCTCAAAAATAAAGTGGCCCAGTGACAACGTACCTCACAATAAATTAAGCTGTGCTACGTAAATTGCAATGTTGAATCATTAAATAACTTTTCAAATAAAAAATGTACAAGATGAATGAGAAACATTCTAATCTCATTCCAAATATTTCATTTAGCTTATATACACTTTTCAAATTTTCATAAAATCATACAATTTTATGTGAAAAACTGCCATCTTTAAATAAACAAACATATCATCATTATTAGTATTTTAAACAAATAAATAACAGTTAGTTAAATTAAGAGACACGTTGTACCCCAACAATAAATAAATAAATAAAACCAGAAATAAATAAGTAGATATATTATTATTATTATTATTAAAATACTTTAAATAAATAACAGTTAGCTAGATTAAGACGCATTGTAATAATAATAATAATAATTCAATGATTATTGATTATTAAATACATTTTTATAATTTCAATTAAGAAATTATTATTTGTATTATTATTAAAATACATTAAATAAACAAATGCATAATAAATATACAAATCATACCAGAAATAAATACATACATTATTACTATTGTTATTATTATTATTATAAAAAATAAAAAAAATGAATAACAGTTAGACAGATTAAGAGACACATTGTTCCTCAACAAATAAATAAATATGATTAAATATATAAATATTTAAATAAATACATGAATGTTGTTATCATTATTATTATTATTATTATTATTATTATTATTAAACAAACAAACATCAATAACACATCGTACCCACTCTCCCCTATACGAGAGAACACCAAACATTATCTAGATGGGAAGACTTCTGTGGATGTCCTGATAACTGCGGTAATCTCTCGTCTCTCCATTATCTACCAAAACCAAAAGTCCAGCACTGGAGCAGAGTGGACAAGTCAAGGCTCCCTCAGTCTCGCGGCAGCGCACAAGCCTTAATGAGCTTTTAATGTAGCTTCCCATTTCAGTCAGGAGACTGAGCTAGCAGCCAAACAATAAAGTGAATAAATGCCTCCACCGAGAATAATCTACAAAGGTGCTTGGCATCCCTCATCTCTCTCTCTCTCTCTCTCTCAGAATGAATAAAAACCACGCCGCTCATTTTCTCTCCCAACAGATAGATGTTTGTAATTGGAGGTTTAATTTATGATCGGGTCATCTTTGGATAATGATATCGAAGCCATTGTAATTTGCTGATGCAAATGGTATTTTATAACAGTCTATAAAAATGCTGGTGCTATGCAAGCGAACAACCAAACATTCTGAGTGTTCATTACGCTCCTCATTAAGGCATTCAAGTCTCTGTTAAATGCTTTTTGAGGCAGAGGCAACATGTAATTAAGGCCTGATTGAGCAATAGCACAATAGCAATTGACATTCGTCACTATTTGTGCAGAGCTACAAAGACGCAAGCCGACGCTATTGCTGGAATGTGAGAAGGCAGGACGTCCCGGAGAACAATTTGCAGGTGAAAAATTACACTGCTTTGGTTTAATGAATATTGTTAAAATGGACAATTATATCACTGATACATAAATGACAGGCCATTTTAAATTAACAAATGAAAGACAAAATACTTTGTTAATATTACTCCAGTATGAATAGTATGAAAAATGGAGCAAGATGCACTATATTGCCAAAAGTATTGGGACACCCCTCCAATTCATTGAATTCAGGTGTTCCAATCACTTCCATGGCCACAGGTGTATAAAATCAAGCACCTAGGCATGCAGACGCTTCTACAAACATTTGTGAAAGAATGGGTCGCTCTCAGGAGCTCAGTGAATTCAAGCGTGGTTCCGTGAGAGGTTGCCTCCTGTGCAGTAAGTCCATTTGTGACATTTCCTTACTACTAAATATTTCACAGCCAACTGTGGTATTATAACAAAGTAGAAGCAATTGGGAACAACAGCAACTCAGCCACAAAGTGGTAGGCCACGTAAAATCACAGAGCGGGGTCAGCGCATTCCAAGGCACAAAGTGCACAGAAGTAACCAACTTTGTGCAGAGTTAATAGCTACAGACCTCCAAACGTCATGTGGCCTTCAAATTAGCTCAAGAACAGTGAATAGAGAGCTTCATGGAATGGGTTTCCATGACCGAGCAGCTGCATCCAAACCTTACATCACCAAGTGCAATGCAAAGTGTCGGATGCAGTGGTGTAAAGCACGCCGCCTCTGGACACTAGAGCACTGGAGATGTGTTCTCTGGAGTGATGAATCACGCTTCTCTGTCTGGCAATCCGATGGACATGTCTGGGTTTTGCGGTTGCCAGGAGAACGGTACTTGCCTGACTGCAAGTGTAAAGTTTGGTGGAGGGGGGGTTATGGTGTGGGGGTTGTTGTTCAGGGGTTGGGCTTGGCCCCTTAGTTCCAGTGAGAGGAACTCTTAATGCTTCAGCATACCAAGACATTTCGGACCATTTCATGCTCCCAGCTTTGTGGCCCCTTCCTGTTCCAACATGACTGCTCACCAGTGCTCAAATCAAGGTCCATAAAGACATGAATGAGTGAGTTTGGTTTGGAGAAACTTGGCCTGCACAGAGTCCTGACCTCAACCCGATAGAACACCTTTGGGAGGAATTAGAGTGGAAACTGCGAGCCAGGCCTTCTCGTCCAACATCAGTGCCTGACCTCACAAATGCGCTTCTAGAAGAATGGCCAAAGACTTCCATAAACACACCTCTAAACCTTGTGGAAAGCCTTTCCAGAAAAGCTGAAGCTGTTGTAGCTGCAAAGAATGGGCCAACTCCATATTAAACCCTAAGGATTTAGAATGAGATATAATTTATTTTATGTGCACGTAAAGGCAGGCATCCCAAAACTTTTGTCAATATAGTGTAGTAATATGCATTTTCAAGCCTTCTCTACTCTACTTAGTACTTCTCTATCTTTTTATTTTTTATTGTTACTGCCATTTAAGAGTAATTAATTATTGTATTCAGCAAAGATGCATTAAAGGGACCTATAGTGACAGTAAAGACATTTCTATTATTACAAAAGATTGCATGTTCAAATAAATGCTGTTCTTTTGAACTTTCTATGCATCGCATAAAACCACAAAAATATTATGCAGCACAACGTTTTTTTTTTTCGATTTCAATATAACAATTAAACAGTAATTGCAAGAAAATTACATTATTTGATTATATTATATTAATTTGTATTTTTAATAATGTGAAATATTCTTATACTTCTTCTAGATCTTTAATACTTTCAAAATTATAAATATTAAAATATATTATCAATGTTGAAAACAGTTGTGCTGCTTAATATTTTTGTGGAAATCGTGATCCATCTTTTTTAGATACTTTGATGAATAGAAAGATCAAAATAAATTGTCCTCCTTTTCCTGTATTTTTAATCAAATTAATGCAGCCTTGGTTCACATAAGAGACTAATTAAAAAAAACATTTACAATTCTTCAAACTTTTGAACCGTAGTGCATATATAAAACATATAAGACAGTTCTAACTTTCAATGAACCCAATTATCTGTAAAGCAAAATATATGTAAACATATGTAAATAAAACATTACTGCGAATACTAGCTAGCTTTTTATATGAGGGTCCCAGGGTTAGTTGAGAGTCTACGCGGGAAGCGACTTGGCCATGTTGGTGATGAAGGGGTTAAAAACATTCTTACCTTTATATGGCTCAGGTCCCTCCTTTATTGTAAGGACATAAGTCTTTTTTCATCTGCCAGAAAATCTGAACCTGTAGAGCATTGTGCAACCAAGTTCATAAGTTCGATCCTTAAGGAAAACACAGACGGATAAATGTAAACCTTGGATAGACTTTAAGTCATTTTGACTTAAAGCTGCTGCCAAATGTGATGTAAAAGTAGGAGTTTGTTGAAATCACTATAATAAAGGCAATATAATATAATAATAACGCTGATGCTAGCCTTGGCAAGCACCATGAAAAATTAAGGAATGAAAGGCAATAGACAATATCAATACTAATACTACGAAAGAAAAGTGAAGAGGGTCACATTCTTACGAAGTCTGCCGAGACTTGAATACAGGCTGGATTTAAACAAAACTAAAAAAAAATATATATATATTTTTTTTACATTCCTTCTGAATAATATATTAATTTATAATGTCATAATGGAAAGCCTAAGTTGTTTTGAAACGAGCTGAAGAAACAAGCTTTAGAATATGTATTAACTTACATCCGTGAGCTGCATAATAAGCCAGGCCTTGGGACAATCATAGCAGGCATATTTTCATTTGTAGAGCTTAATTCAGAAAGCATGCCGGACCACACAGCCATGAATAATTAAAGACTAAACAGCATTAAGAGCAAAAAGCTTAAACAGGAAAAGCAATTAGCAGTTAATTCCCAACATCTGAACTACGTTCACATTTCCCTTCCATTCTTCCACTTTTAAGCCAAACGCAGACAGAAAAGAGGGTCCATCTCCAGTGGAAAAGAAAAGCAATCCAAGGTGAAAATGAAGTTACCATTCATCACTATTCAAAGAGAAAAGCCTTCACCACTGCTTTAACAGTACGTCGTGCGGTCTGTGAAAAATATTTTCGCTTTCCATTGAGTCGCTACATCGCAGAACAGCCTTTATGTTTAGCTGCTGGACTATGCAAGTGTGTGTTTCATCTTGGCACCCATGAAGGGACCAAAAGCCTCTTTCTTTGTATGTGTGTGTGTGTGAGGCCTCGAAGCTTCTACCTTTATCTCCCCGTGTGACTGATGTGCTGAAACCCTGCTGAGGTTAACAGCACTTTTTATCTGTTGCTAGCAGCAACAACCCGGTTTCCCCGGTGAGAGGGGAGAAACAGGACCGGGCTATGCAGCGGGCCGCACACAGCGATAAACAAATATGGCTTTCACCCAGAAACACACCCCTCAGACAAACGCACACACAAAGTGCAGGATATTGTCAGAGCATCAATCTATAACCCCAGTGCATTTTGTTCAAATGCACCAGAGGGCTGACTAGTTGTTCACAACCCAATAATGGGTTGCAGGCTAGCAGCTCTGTTCTTACAGTCGAACAAATCTTTTTTTTTTTAATAGCTAGATGCAAATACTGAAATGCAAACAATATTATAACCAAACATAGTTATGCAAGCAAAACAAACAAACAAACAAACAAACAAACAAACAAACAAACAAACCATGAAAATGCAACTTAACTGAATGTTTTTTTGCTGATGTCAAAAGTCATGCAGCTGAAGTCAAAATAATATTATATATATATATATATATATAAAATATTATAGCAAAACACATTTAATAATAATAATAATAATAATAATAATTAAGAATTTATATACATTATGCTACACTGTTTTATTCAGTTTAATCAAAACTATATGATATTATGCTATATTAAGTTGTATATTTTTTTATTAAAAGGTCTAATTTTTTTTTTAGAATTAAGACTTTTATTTTTTATAGTAATATACTGTTATATTATTAGACAATGTTACTAGAAATGTATTTTAGCATTATATTGTTATGCTATGTTATATTAAATTATAATATTCTTATAATGTTTTATACTGTTAAATGTCTAATATATTATAAGACTTAACTACACCATGTAAAATGAATCACCAGTCTTGCAATTTTAATTACAATTTTTTTTAAAGTGAGAATATTTTATTAATAAAACTGTGGTTCAAGTGTATTATAGAAAATATTGAGAACATTTCACTAATAAAAACAAGAGATACATTTCCCTAATTGTTTAAAGGAAAGTGAGGAACCGATTAAGCTGATAAAATTAAGGGGAAAAAAGCTACCTATTTATTTTAAGAGAATTAGTTCAATTATGCAGTATTTAGAGACACCACTGTTAGTGCCCAGCATGCTTTGCAAATGGCTGAAAATGGAGATTAAACATTGAAATTAAGTGTTATTTCATGTGTTTTTTAGTGAAGGGAAACAACTGTTAATGTTTAATGTTTAGTTATGTTTGACATTTGAAAGAGTTTCTGTCATGTTGAAGTTTTGATTGTTACCATTGTGCAAAAGAATAGAGTTTGAACGGCATGTACTAATAATATGAACATGTTGCTTTGTTCAATGAGCAATAACTTTGCTAATGCCAGTGCAGTAACACGTTTATTCCTACTTGTGCTGTGCTATCAGCAGTCTTTTAAATTTACAACATAACTCAGTTGAATATAAACAGATCCAGTGCCGCCGTTCCCACCACCCCCGCTTAGCTCAACAAAGTCACGAACGCCGCCACCGCGTGCATCATAAAGTAATTGCGCTTAGGGCATCACAACGGCCAGCAGCGGGACTGAACAGGTCTTTTCCATTCACTCTAAATTACACACTTTTGAGAGTTAACTTACATTTACATTTTACATTTATGCATTTAGCAGACGCTTTTATCCAAAGCGACTTACAACTTGGGAGAACAGGAAGCAATTGGTCATGAAGAGTCGAGTAAGCACAACAAGTGCCTGAAATACTGAGACCGTGTACATTGCTCAGTGTAGCACAGGCTAGAGTAGGGAGGGAAAAAAAGGGGAACAAAGAGGAAAGGAAAGGGTTTTTTTTTTAATGAGGTTAAGTGGTCGTGGAAGAGCTGAGTTTTTAGTTGACTTTTGAATGTTGTCAATGATTCTGCGTTTCAGATGGTGGTGGGAAGATCGTTCCACCACCTGGGAACGTTGAATGAAAATGTTCTGGAAAGGGATTTTTTGCCTCTCTGATGGTACCACATGCCGTCGCTTCTTCTCTGAGCACTTCTGGTGGGGGTGTGGATTTGTAGAATCGAGTCAAAAGTATCTCTGTAGGCTCTGTAGGCAAGCGTCAGCGCCTTAAACTTGATGCAAGCAGCGAGTGGTAGCCAGTGCAGAGAGATGATGAAGAGGGGTGTGACGTGGGTCCTTTTGGGCTTGTTGAAGACAAGACGTGCTGCTGCATTATTCGAAGTGTTTGGCAACTTAAATTAAATAAGCACATTTCACTAAAAATGTTAAATTCATTGTGTCATGGTCTAAATAATTTAGGAGATTTTACATGATTTATTCAGGTAGATTCCTAGCCTGACAAGCCAGACCCACGTCAAGATGTTGGGTCTGGGAACACACCATTGGCAGGGCTCAATCCGAGGGGCGGGATAAACGGTTGTCTTTCAAATTCCAACTCTGCATGCAATAGGATAGCGCTACAACCAACCAGAGCAACGAAGAAGGTGAAGCAGAGCTGGTTGATAGATTAAACTTTCGCCGTATCCGGTCAGCAAAACTCCGAACACATCTTCCTTTCTTAAGAATGACTTCAGTGGCGTTCTTTGTTCTTTTCTCAAAGTAAAGCTTAACTCCAAGTCTTCCAGAGTCGCGGCCAAAGCCGATTCGAAAGGCCGCTGTTCGCCAGCTTCTTTGTTTACAAGTAGCACACGGAACCACCGCAACTCTGCCGTCATTATGTTAAGCCCGCCCAACGACTCAAGTCAACTTTATTTATATAGCGCATTTTACAATGCAGATTGATTCAAAGCAGCTTCACAGTGTAAAACAGGAAAATAATGCAACATAATTTTATTCGGCCGTTCAGCCGCTCCGGAAAAAACGGTGATTTCATCAGCTAGTTTCAATTATCACACAGTGACAATGTGGACAGATCAGTAATTTAGTTTATATAGTCAATTTAGTTTACTAATTGGATTTATTTGGATATTTAGTTGAAAATGTAGTGTCCCCAACGACTCTACACATGATGTGATTGGCCTGACCAGAGTTTGGTTTTTCCAGCTCGCAAGCCAACGGAGAGTTGCTAGACAAATCTGCAAATTAGATTTGCTGCCGCTAGGTTGTGTCAAGATTTCTAGGCTAGTAGATTCCAGTAAAGAAATCAAACCTTAAAAACTACTCAAAAATATAATGTGTAATATTGTTACCATAATGTTTTTAAGTAAATAGCACATAACATTTTTTTACAGTGTAGTATTATAGTCTAGTTATAGACTAGTATTATGTTAACAGTACAAAAACTGCTTGACAGTAACAAATATTTTAAAAACCTTGTGGGTTGTGTGTGTGATGAATTGAACATGCAAAAAGTGTAAATTAATGGGTCTAAATGTGCAACAATATCCCTTAACCATGGTAAAAAATCAAAGCATTGCCTTTCTCACTTTACTTTTGTTCTGTCTGGTCTGTACGTAACAAATTCAAGGATATCAATCCTGTATTCCTCAGATTCAAAACACCTTCTCCTCTCTCTAATCAGTACCAACACATCAAACAACTCCAAAAAGAATATATGTAATACTGATAGAATCAGTCTAGCCCACATCTAAAACCAGATAGCACTTTCTCACCAATAAATGGCTTGTAACAGGTTACTTTGCCCAAGGTTGCGCTGCTTCCTCACATTCTCCACGTAGGTGGTGTTGCAGTCCGCAGGTGCTGTGATCTGAACAAAGGTGGGCGTATATGTTGCAGAATAGAGACGTTTGATCCATGACAAGAAGATGGAGGCCATCTTTATTTGTCATTTTGGTTCATATGTGTGCCAGGAGTCCTTCTTAGCACCCTTGCTTCATGATAATAGTGCAGGTGCTCCCTAAGCACACGTTGTTGTATGTCATAATTAAGTACCGTCAATATTTGCCGTCGTTTTGTGCTAGACACAAGAATGACATTGGCTCTAATCTTGTGTGAACAGCAGCACGCATCAATTTTCAGATGGAATGAGGGGTCAGATTGTCTACAGAGCACCTGTTCAAAACAAGAGATGCTGTGTATTAGTGTTTTTACCAAAGGCAAGAGATGTGTTCAGGCCCCTCTGGCAGCTTGGCAGAATATGACCAATGTTCAATAAAGTATCATTATTATTTTATTTTTAGTACACACTGTTGCTGGTAGTTTGGCCCATTCATGCAGATCTCCTCTAGAGCAGTGATGTTTTGTGGCTGTCACTGGGCAACACGGATTTTTAACTCCCTCCAAAGATTTCTATGGGGTTGAGATCTGGAGACTGGCTAGGCCACTCCAGGACCTTGAAATGCTTCTTACGAAGCCACTCCTTCATTGCCCGGGCGGTGTGTTTGGGATCATTGTCATGCTGAAAGTCCCATCTATGTTTCATCTTCAATGCCCTTGCTGATGGAAGGAAGTTTTTACTCAAAATCTCACGATACATGGCCCTATTCATTATTTCCTTTACACGGATCAGTTGTCCTGGTCCCTTTGCAGAAAAACAGCCCCAAAGCATGATGTTTCCACCCCCATGCTTCACAGTAGGTATGATGTTCTTTGGATGCAACTCAGCATTCTTTCTCCTCCAAACACGTCAAGTTGAGTTTTTACCAAAAAGTTATATTTTGGTTTCATCTGAGCATATGACATTCTCCCAATCCTCTTCTAGATCATCCAAATGCTCTCTAGCAAACTTCAGACGGGCCCGGACATTACTGGCTTAAGCAGGGGGACATGTCTGGCACTGCAGGATTTGAGTCCCTGGCGGCGTAGTGTGTTACTGATGGTAGCCTTTGTTACTTTGGTCCCAGCTCTCTGCAGGTCATTCACTAGGTCCCCCCGTGCAGTTCTGGGATTTTTGCTCACCGTTCTTGCGATCATTTTGACCCCACGGGTGAGATCTTGCGTGGAGCCCCAGATCGAGGGAGATTATCAGTGGTCTTGTATGTCTTCCATTTTCTAATAATTGCTCCCACAATTGATTTCTTCACACCAAGCTGCTTACCTATTTCAGATTCAGTCTTCCAGCCTGGTGCAGGTCTACAATTTTGTTTCTGGTGTCCTTTGACAGCTCTTTGGTCTTGGCCATAGTGTAGTTTGGAGTCTGACTGTTTGAGGTTGTGGATATGTGTCTTTTATACTGATAACGAGTTCAAACAGGTGCCATTAATACAGGTAACGAGTGGAGGACTAAGGCGCCTCTTAAAGAAGTTACAGGTGTGTGAGAGCCAGTAATCTAGCTTTTTTGTAGGTGACCAAATACTTATTTTCCACCATAATTTGCTAATAAATTCTTTAAAAATGTGATTTTCTGGATTTTGTTTTTCATTCTGTCTCTCATAGTTGAACTCTATGATGAAAATTACACCATAGATTACTCTCTCATCTTTTTAAGTGGGAGAACTTGCACAATTGGTAGCTGACTAAATACTTTTTTGCCCCACTGTATATTGTGGTATAAAAATACAATATATCAGAATAAACACCAGTTCATTTGCTACGTTCAAGTCATCCAATGATGATTTGTATGTACAAGCACACCATTTTCATTTTCATTGTGATGTGTGTTTAAGTGATCTTGTTGAAAACAACACATATGCATTTGGCAACTTCATATTTATTTTCACTTACTGACAAATATGTCTTTTTAGCATTACTGCAACAAAATGAGAGACAAAACATGCGAGTTACGCGTCTAAACAAGGCTTTATTCTCATGCTGCCACAGAGAATGATGGAAAATGTAGTTTGGTTGCACACTTCTATCAGCTTATAAATCATGAGCAGAACAAAAAAATGAGCTTAATTAATAGTACAGTCCATGATCAGAATACAACTTGCGTCAGTCACAAATGTTTGTTTATTTACGCCTTAAGTCTATAACTGACCACGGAAACCCAAAGATTCCAAATGACTAGTGGTCCAACGGATCACAAATCTCACTAGGTTGAACCATATTAAGTTTTTTGAGTCACGGATTGGATAATTTTTCGGATCAGCCAAAAAATAAATGTATAAAATAAAATAAAAAATAAATTGGGGGTAGCTTTCTTTTCCATTTATTAGTTAAAGCACACTTTGTTCTCAGATACCACAGGAAACACAAGCATAGATAAATACAATATGAAAAGTTACAAATAAAGTAAGGTCTGTAGTACTGTAGCATTCATTTCAGATACAGAAATGTAATAATCAAATGTAAAATAACACTATAGTGTTCATTGTATAAATGTATTTTGTTGTTTAATTAACATTAATGACAGACAACAGCAGGTATTTATAGGTGCTGTCACTTTAAGACCTATTGCATGGATCCATTATAAATAATGATACACATCCGATTTCTTTCTCAACAGTTTACATTCAATTAAGACATAATGACTGTGTTTACGAGAATACATGCCGAGATGGGTATTTTGACATAATTGTGTGTGTATGTGTCCATCCAAGGGCAAGGAGACGCAAAAGAGGAATCAATGCACAAACTGAAATGTGCCTCTCTGTGTGTGCGTGCTTCAGGTGTGTACTGTGCGTGTAACCCCTCCTGTTCGAACCGCCTGCTCCAAGCGGGACTCGAACCCAGGTCTGCCAGCATGAGAGTCAGGCGCTCTAACAAGGAGGCTAAAACCTGTAACCTCTGGCGGCACTCAGTTTGAAGTAAGGATGAGATTTACTCGCACAGCGACTACTAGCTGGCCTCCATTAAATGCTCACAAAGAAAAGTGCGTGAATATCAAATTCAATTTTCTTTTGCCTCTTCTAGTGCAGGAATAGTATAAAATGTAAAGAATGTGTAAACTGGCAAGACAAAACACGTGCAGATTATAAAATGTTACTCTATGGTGGTTAAACTTGCAATTAATCAGCAAATCACATGCGTGCCGAACCGTAGGGTCTGGTCCATACGGATCAACAACAATCCGTTTAACCCCTACAAATTTGTACAAATCATGTGCGTTCAACTCCTAAATCCAAACATTCCAACACATGACTTGAATGCAGCAATTGCTAAACAACGTAGAAATGTGGAACATGCGCTCACAGGTATACATCTATCAATGGATTTAATATGTTTCATATGATACAAATTCTGAGTCAAAACTATCCGTTTATAACTAGGCTTGAATAAGCCGCTACAACTGGGGGCCGAACTCACAACTTTCCAGGTGGTGGCCCACTTATCCAGCCGGAAGGCTGCATCTCTCTCCATCATTCTCTTGACATATCTCCCCCTCTCTCTCAATGTGTTAGCCTTTAGCACTTTCACTCCTAGCAGATGATTACGAACACAACGTGAAGTGTCAGAGTGGCCCCAGGGGCCCCTGACCATAACACTGTGCCTTGAATTCTGGAAGATAAGAGACTCATGCACATAAACAAGAACACACACACACAAACTTGTGCCTGGAGCACTTGGTTCTTTGTTAATCTCATGAGTACCCCCCCACACACACACAGAGCGAAGGGCCAAAGGGCCCAACTACAGATTTGATGGAACTAGTGTCAAAGTGAAACACCCTGCCATATTCTGCCTTTTTCATTCCTTTCTGCACTTTCCTCTCCGTTTTTTTCTCTCTTTTATCTCACTAACAACATCATGTAAAGAGGAGGACAAGGTTAGTGGCTCTTCGGTCACGTTTTCTCTGCCTAAACTGGCTGCTACAGGCCTTTTACAGAGAGGCTTTTTGTTCTTCTTTTCATTGCCATGCCGGAATGTCGCCATAAGGCAACATGAGTTTAACATGCTCTACTTTTCACTGAGGAAAAAAACTGTCTGTCTGTCCGTCCGTCTTGCTGTCTGTCTGTCTGTCTGTCTATCAACATGCTAAATGAAAATGAGCTGATTTCATTGCAGTCATTAATGCATCAGAAAGCTGTTTTTATAAGTACTAAACTGTAAAATCAAAATTACAGTAGTAGAAAAATCAATTAATATCAATACAGGCAATATAAGCAACTGTCTAGGGAAGTTTTTATATATTTTATAATAATAATAAAAATAAAGAAAAAAAAAAAAAATATATATATATATATATATATATATATATTACTCTTCAGCAAGGATGCATTACATGAATCAAAAGAAGTAAAAATGTTTTCCATTGTTACTAAAAAATTATATTTCAAATAAATCTTTTGAACTTTCTCTTCATCTAAGAACCCTGAAATAAAAATAAATGAGTTCCAGAAAGACACACCAGTTTTCAACAGATATGAAATGAAATGTTTAATCAGCATATTAGAATGATTTCTGAAGGATCGTGTGATACTGTAGACTGGAGTAATGATGCTGAAAATTTCATTTTTAATTTGAATATATTAATTATATTATATTATATTTATAATATATATTATAATATATATTATATTTTAATAAATAAATGCAGCCTTGGTGATAATCATATATGTATTGCATATCCATATGAATATAATCATTTCACCCTTCTAATAGCTACAAATGCTAGAAAATTATTTATTTCCCATTTGCAAATGCCCAAACAATAAAAGAGTTTGAGTACTGACTGCATGACAGAATGAGTCCCGAAACCTTTAAACTCTTGTGTCTTCATACTGTCAAAACATATGAAATAAATAACCTAGCGGCTCATAGAGGCAGTCGTTACCTGCCATTCTTAGGTGACAGGTAATGTCAGAGTGTATGGTTCTGTATGTGTGTGTGTGTGTGTGTGTGTGTGTGTGTGTGTGTGTGTGTGTGTGTGTGTGTGTGTGTGTGTGTGTGTGTGTGTGTGTGTGTGTGTGTGTGTGTGTGTGTGTGTGTGTGTGTGTGTGTGTGTGTGTGTGTGTGTGTGTGTGTGTGTGCATACAAACAAACATTTGAACATCTGATAAAAAGTGAGCTTTCTGTCATGCATAAATAGCGATCCTGTGACATGTTGCTTGACATGCCTGCGGAAATTTAGCATATAAAATGCACTGCTGCTTTTGAATATTTCACAAGGGTATACAACACATTTTTTTCTCTCAACTCCAGTGTCAAGTGTATACTGCACTTTCGAATAAAGTACAGGGGATATATTTATAGAGAATATGATTATCTTTAGAATGAGAACAGTAAATCAATGAATCCCTGCAATTTCCAAAAGCGTATTTTCATCCATAAGAACAGCATATGCAAGGAGTAAAAAACAGCTTATTTCAGGGTTTTGTTATTTCTCTGTGTAATGTATTTATCTGTGAATAAAGGGTGGGAAAGTATGTTTTAAAAAGCAGATTATGAGCCTATGTTTGTAAAATGTGATTCACATAGCATCTAATAAAACGTGTGTGCATGCATAACTCTTCACATATTGATAACATTTCCACACACAACACAATCACTGTGAAACATGAAAATCTTATGAATGCATTAAACTCCTCTAATAAAGCAGAAAAAGGGAAGATCTTAGAGATAGTTAATCTACTCTAACCTAATTCTATTCAAGAAATGTGTACCTTCTAAGAGCAGAAAAACACTCAACCAGAGGTTTTAAAACGTTTTGATCCCAAGGACTGCCAAATATGAAAATGCATAAAAAGCAGCTCTATAGAGATGCACCTATACTAAATTTGTCAGCCAATACTGATAGCCGATCATTCACAATGATATCTGCCGATAGTTTGACTTTCTTAAGGGATAAAAAAATCTCTCCCAAATAATGTTGTAAACTGTACAGCGAACCCTCTCATTTGGTACATTACTGTAATATAAAATTTTTTAAAAATAACAACAGAACTATTGTATTCAAATGGTATTTATTTTTTAGATATAATAATTGCACCAAATATACTGCATAATCAACAGTAAATAAGCTCCTCTCTAGTGTTTTTTATAATAGCTAATTACGAACTGTGAACACTGGATAATTTTCCTGAGACAAATTCAACGTTGTGACACTTTGTTCACAAGCTGTTTTATTAAAGCTATTTTTTTAACTGTTAATGCGTTGTCGCGTTAAATTGCCGAAAATCAATAGAGAAAATAATTGCTTTAATTGCCCGATACACATTATTGGCCAATACATATGTGCATCTCTAAAATCATAATTGCAATGAGTATAATGTATCTAAATATTAAAATATATTCAATAATATAATTAAATATGAATGATTAATCTCAGTACTTGTTTTAAATAGTACTATTACCAAATGTGAATAAAAAAAAAAAATTGTGATTGTTTTGTGGACCCCTTTGCAGCCCTTAGTTTGAAAACCCCTGCTCAACAATTATGCGATTCAATGCATTGCAAGTACAGCTTCCAGTAGTACATGCTTTCTGTGACGTTCTCACTCCCAACTCGTCACATATTGATGCTTGGTCGGGACCCCTCGGCGTCTCTTTTTAACACAGGGTACCCCTTTAGCGTCATTTTTCGACACGCAGGGAGAGGCAGCTCACTGCAGAGCAAATGGGTGGAGTGCACATGTAGCTCCTCCCCACTAGAACTCCAGAGAGGAGGGGCGAATGCAATTTGTGCCAAATGGGTGGAGCTAGAATATCAAACCACACCCTAACCCTACCCCCAAATCTATCCCTCCACCCCATTGAAGCTCCAGAGAGGAGGAGCTTTTATATTTTGTAACAACTAACCCCACTCCTACCCTAAACCTACCCACTTCTAAACAATATAAAACACATAACATGCAATTAAAAGTACAGTCACAAGTTAATACTGCAAAAACTGACCAAAAACAGTATAAAAGTATTAACTCATTTTGCATTCCAAGTCTTCTGAAGTCATACAATGTCTTTCATGTTTTAATCGCTGAAATGATGATCCCACCGCTCTGTGAACGCACTGTCATTCATATCTCATTCAAATGATACACCCGGCTCTTGAGCATGACACAATCAGTCACGAGACACAAGAGCCAATGACATTTTACAATCAAAGCTGACGTAATGACGCAATTGGTCACGAGACATACGAGAGCCAATGCAATTTCACCATGAAATCTGACGTAACGTTTCTTCGGGCGGCAATATTTTAATGTGTTCATGATCTTCGGCAGAGGCGGATGGAGACGCTGATCGCATTTGGGGATTTACTTCACACAAATCAATCGTTTGGCCTCGGAACACTTGGAATATTTGTACTTTTTGAATAAATTGTGCCTGCAGTCGTATCTGCCTGTTATATCCTGTGTTTTATATCATATAATACTCAAATGGGTAGGTTTAGGAATGGGGTTGGGTTACATGTTCAAACGTGTCTAACTAGCGTAAATAAAATAAATAAAGAAATATATAAATAAATAAATGTAAATAAATAATGCTGGCTGATTAAATTGAGGATCACACTCCAACATGTCATAATGGCAAAATCATAACCCAATATATAATTTCATCATGACAATATGCCCAACGCGTCTGTGTATGACGGCAACGGTTTCTCATTGAAATCAATGGAGTAGCTACCCTGTGCATCGAAAAATGACACTAAAGGGGCACCCTGTGCGTTAAACAGTAACGCCAAAGGGGTCCTGACCAAGCGTCAATATGTGACGAGTTGGGAGTGAGAATGTGTTGTGCTTTCATGTGTTTCTGCATTACTGGTAGTAGCAAACCTAAGTATTCACGGGAACAAACTATCTACAAATGCCATATATCTAGCTGTAAACATGTTGACAGTTTATCAAACATCATGTGCAAGATTCTTATCAAACTGTTGCTCTGCCTTGAAATGAGTTAACCTCAACCAACTCTATAAGACAAAAACCTATATTAACATTAATGCCCACTATTGCGCCCCTTGCGACAACACTGCAAAATCGAAAATCAAGCTTGTGTAACCAGAAGCATATGAGTCCATATACTCATGTCTCAATGGAACCAAATTAAAGTCTATCAATTGCTTTCAGACAGGCTCTAACCAATGACCACAGTGGACTGTAGAAGAAGACATCGTTCAGTGACACTTGAAACTACCCAAGCACTGAAAATAAAATAGCCATAAATATAAAGAAAGGATCATTTACCCAAGGTGCAACGGGACACCTTTCACCATTTAATCAGTCAGTCACCCAAGAGTGATGTCCCTAATATCATGATTCCGCCATTTCTCTGTTTAACATAATTAAAATGTCCGCAGCCGGGGCCATAAACGGGAGGAGAGGATACTGTAATTCTGCCGTAAAGCCGCAGAGCGTGAAAATGTCACTTACCGAGTACCCTCGTCCTGACAGAGAGTGAGTGGAGCTCTGGGGGAGAGAAAGAGAGAGAGAGAGAGAGAGGGAGAGAGAGAGAGACAAAGAGAGAGAGAACAACGTTGACCTTTGAGGGATACTATGAGATGACAGAGACATGATAAAGTTCTAGCACTTTAATATCAATATTCACATTAACCTTTTTCCCACCCTTCGTTTCTCTCGTTCGCCTAATGACACTCCTTATTCCCCCCACGCACCACCCCCTCCCTCTCTCTCTCCCTCGCTCTCTCTCTCTCTCTCTTCAAGATCTGCTAGAACACATGACTCATTTGACTCGAGCACAATACAGCCCTGGACAAATTGGCCGTCTGGTCTCCCAAGGCCTTTTCTTTTCAGCAAGACCTTGGGATTATCTTAGCAGGATGAGCTTTTAGCAGGACGCCTACAAAGTTTATCTAAAAAAGCACCTGGACTTCTCCTGCGATAGACAAGGTTGACAAGATTGTTTTGAAAAAATAAATAAATAAATGTAGGCAGTTCGAGTATGCAGTTACTAAGGTTTTCTGAGTGCTTTCAGTGGCTAACCATGTGATTGCTATGGCATTCGCGTTGCTAGGATGTTGCTAGGGTGATGTAGCTGGTTGCAAGGGTGTTGCTAGGGTTATAAGGGTTGGTAGGGCTGGTTGGTAGGGTGTTCTGGGTGGTTGCTTACTAATCTGGGGCCTCATTTATCAACGGTGCGTACGCACAGATCTGTGTGTAGTGAGTGCATAAGAACAGTTTCACGCAAAGTATGGGATTTATGGGAGAACTTGCACTTATACGTAGAAATGTGTGTAAATATAAGCACACCTCTGAGCATGCTTACGCATATAATCTAGTGGTAGAATAGTGATACTACACATAAGAAAGCATTTAAGAGTGGACAGCTGTGACAAATGTTGTATGCAGTTATTTCCTTGGACCCAACCTACATCCCGTTCCCTTACCGAAATCCTCAACAAGCCCAAATAAAATGGGGCTTTCAAGCTATCTATCGCCAGATTCCCAAACATTATTGGAGCCATAGACTGCACCCACATCACCTGAAAAGCATTATCAACCAACAAATTGAATGATGTAAATAGAAAATATTTTCATTCTGTTAATGTGCAAATCATTTATGATTCAAATTTGTTGTTGTTAAAGGGTTAGTTCACCCAAAAATGAAAATTCTGTCATTAATTACTCACCCTCATGTCGTTCGACACCCGTAAGACCTCCGTTCATCTTCGGAACACAAATGAAGATATTTAAGTTGAAATCCGATGGCTCAGAAAGGCCTCCATTGGCACAATGCACTGTACACTCTCAAGACTCATAAAAGGTACTAAAGATGTCATTACAAAGTCCATCTCACTACAGTGGTTCTACAATAACTTTATGAAGCGACGAGAATAGTTTTTGTGTGCAAAAAAAACCTAAATAACGACTTATATAGTGACAGCCGATTTCAAAACACGGCATCATGAAGCTTCGAAGCGTTATGAATCAGTGAGTCGATTCAACGGTTTCACCAAAGTCACGTGATTTCAGCAGTTTGGCAGTTTGACACGCTATCCGAATCATGATTCGACTCGCTGATTCATAACGCTTCGAAGCTTCATGATGAAGTGTTTTGAAATCGGACTTTGTAACAACGTCTTTAGTACCTTTTATGGGTCTTGAGAGTGTAAAGAACATTGTACCAATGGAGGCCTTTCTGAGCCATCGGATTTCAACTAAAATATCTTCATTTGTGTTCCGAAGATCAACGGAGGTCTTACGGGTGTCGAACGACATGAGGGTAAGTAATTAATGACAGAATTTTCATTTTTGGGTGAACCCTTTAAATGTTGTTGCGTGACTCATTCTGTGTTTGTGAAGTTCCTCTTCTTTGCCATAATTGTGGTGAGGAAAAAACACATGATTTTTAAAGGGATGTGTTGTCACCATACACTCACCTAAAGGATTATTAGGAACACCATACTGTTTGACCCCCTTTCGCCATCAGAACTGCTTTAATTCTATGTGGCATTGATTCAACAAGGTGCTGAAAGCATTCTTTAGAAATGTTGGCCCATATTGATAGGATAGCATCTTGCAGTTGATGGAGATTTGTGGGATGCACATCCAGGGCACGAAGCTACCGGTCCACCACATCCCAAATATGCTCAATTGGGTTGAGATCTGGTGACAGTGGGGGCCATTTTAGTACAGTGAACTCATTGTCATGTTCAAGAAACCAATTTGAAATGATTCGAGCTTTGTGACATGGTGCATTATCCTGCTGGAAGTAGCCAGAAGAGGATGGGTACATGGTGGTCATAAAGGGATGGTCATGGTCAGAAACAAAGCTCAGGTAGGCTGTGGCATTTAAACGATGCCCAATTGGCACTAAGGGGCCTAAAGTGTGCCAAGAAAACATCCCCCACACCATTACACCACCACCACCAGCCTGCACAGTGGTAACAAGGCATGATGGATCCATGTTCTCATTCGGTTTACGCCAAATTCTGACTCTACCATCTGAATGTCTCAACAGAAATCGAGACTCATCAGACCAGGCAACATTTTTCCAGTCTTCAACTGTCTAATTTTGGTGAGCTTGTGCAAATTGTAGCCTCTTTTTCCTATTTGTAGTGGAGATAAGTGGTACCCGGTGGGGTCTTCTGCTGTTGTAGCCCATCCAACTCAACGTTGTGCGTGTTGTGGCTTCACAAATGCTTTGCTGTATACCTCGGTTGTAATGAGTGGTTATTTCAGTCAAAGTTGCTCTTCTATCAGCTTGAATCAGTCGGCCCATTCTCCTCTGACCTCTAGCATCAACAAGGCATTTTCGCCCACAGGACTGTCGCATACTGGATGTTTTTCACTTTTCACATCATTCTTTGTAAACCCTAGAAATGGTTGTGCGTGGAAATCCCAGTAACTGAGCAGATTGTGAAATACTCAGACCGGCCCGTCTGGCACCAACAACCATGCCACGCTCAAATTAGCTTAAATCACGTTTCTTTCCCATTCTGACATTTAGTTTGGAGTTCAGGAGATTGTCTTGACCAGGACCACACCCCTAAATGCATTGAAGCAACTGCCATGTGATTGGTTGATTAGATAATTGCATTAATGAGAAATTGAACAGGTGTTCCTAATAATCCTTTAGGTGAGTGTATATGGTTCATTGGAGACGTTTCCGAATGCTAATGACTGTGAACAAGCATGGAACTTACGCACATTTGATAAATACAGATTTTCTTGTACTTAGGCACGTTCTAAATTTCATTCATAGGACAAAATATAGAACCTTTTCTACACACCGTTGATAAATGAGGGCCCTGGTCTGTAGATGGTTTGGGTCCCACCTTAATACACTTATTTATGGTACACTTCTCATCAAAAAGTCACATGATTTTATCACTGAGGTTCTTTCATGTAGTACAAACAGTTTAATATGATGCTTAATACCTGAACAAACCAATAATGACAAACAAATAATAGCCTTGGCCATATGATTTTACACAAATATTTTTCAACACTTTAAGTCAGTCAGTTGTGTACTCTGCATTCAACTAAAAATTCTGGCATTACCTCAGCAATAAGCAGTCAGAATATTATTGCATCATTTTCGAGAACTGTGTCATAGATTGTCATCATAAAGGAAATGACATTTCAGATCAGACTCAAGACACCCAGCTTTTGCATCCATTTTCCATGCTGTTGCATCAGCCCATGTCTCTTTATACTAAATGAGGGGGGACGAAAAACATTTTATTTAGCTGTGACAGATTCCTTGTCAGATTCGAATTCATATAGGGGCCTTTAAAACAGTTCAGGGCTGTTCTGAGTGAGTCATCAACAACTAGAAGGTACATGGAGTGCTAAGACTCCGGTATGTCAAACAAGGGAAACAATTCAACAATTTAAAAACAATCAACACGCAACTTGAACACAGCATGACTGTCCTGAAAACTATAGATAGTTAACATCGGTAGCTTAAGAGATCAGAATCTGTGGCGCTAACACAAAAGTTACAGATTACATTGCAGGTAAAGGGTGACATTCTTAGTTTAAGACAGCAGTTTACTTTTTAATGTTGCTCTACTATCACTGTGCATTCAAAGCAAGACCCACAGTTGCTTGGCAAGAAAAACATCTGATCCTTATAAATGAGTTTATCCAAAATAAACTAGTCACTGAGTTTGACAAAGTTTGTGTCATCAATTCTCTGAAAGACATTCAAGAATCTTTTTTAGTTTACACTGCTTCCTTTAGGACTACTTTGCTTTAGGGACGTTCTGATCAGAATGTTTGTCCCCCCAATCCAATCATAGATTGACTATCTGCTAATACCGAGTAAACTGATGAAGACTGAGAATGGGAGAGCTCCAACGTTCTCATCGCCGTCAAAATAATGTCCACCGCATCATCAAATTAAAAGTCACAACAACATGCAGTGCCACTGCAACCAGGAAAAAAGCCATATGGGAACATTTAGTTCTTGGGGAACCACCCTGGTGGCTAGTTCCTATAACTAAGCTCCTAGAACTACCCGGTGTGAAGCTCATTGATACATTATTGGATAACCAGGTCACTGTTGATTTTCAACCTTAGCTGAAAGAAAATGAATAACCGTTTAATAACCACAGCAATACATTCCACAGACAACTAAAACCTTGACAAACAAGTAGACACATGAAGCAGAATGCACACAAGCTCAAATGAGAGAAATGTAGCCTGTTCTAGACGTCTCCAGTAAGCATCACAGACTAGGCCTGAATACCAATCTCCAAATCTCTCCTGCTCTCCCTCCTATCATTTCCCCCCTCTTTTTGCTTCTTTCCTCTGTGCGATTGGCAATTTCTGCTTCTGTCTCAGGGGGTGACTTTTCCGCAAGACCAATTTTGTCCTTGCGCAGGATTCAGTCTCACTCACACACACACACACACACACACACACACACACACACACACACACACACACACACACACACACACACACACACACACACACACACACACACACACACACACACACACACGCTACAGTGGTTTAACCCTCATCAGTTCCTCTGTTCTCTCTCACACTCAGCACAAACTCCCACTGTGGCAATTAGAGAAGTGGTCTTGAGAAAACCCGGAAAGGCGGCACTGCAGGATCCAAATACTTTTTCAGAAACTCTCTCTCTTTCTCTCACAAAAAAGCGAGGAGGCGGAACGTACGAAGAAGAGCGAGTGGGTGTGGGGCTCACTGGGAGGCCGAAAATTTGTAGAGTTAGCCTTACAATGCCCCGGTTCATTCACATTGCCACATTCAGAGTTGAAAGGGAGACTTATTTAAATGATAATGAGGAACAATACATTGGATTTAGTGCTGCAGAGAGAGAGGAGAGAAAAAATCCATTACACCATCCGCGGTTCATAAGCCATGGGGCTAGGCCACATCTAAACACGCTCCCTTAAAAGCCATTATACGCAACACTCAATGGATTTGCCTAGCACTTAGGACTTCAAAAAAGGATTAAGATGCAGGCTGGGAGAGAATGAGAGAAAAGCAAACGTGAAAGATGGAGAAACAGGGCGGTAGGGTGAGCAGGACGGCAGCTGTTTTGGGGTTAACCAAACAACCTCTTTAAAAAGAAATGGGGGTGAACCTGCTTCTTAATCCAAGCCCATTTTCACACTAACTTGAACCCCCTTCACCCACCCTCTTGCATCACTCTACACTTCTTGGGCCCCAACCGATTTGGTGACAAGTGGGAGGAGGCGGATTGTTTAGCTACAGACCAGACTATTGGTTAAGATAGGGCAGTGGATGAAAAGAAGCCAATCAGGAAGCAACGGAGCATGAAGCCAGTGAGCGAACAGACGGCTAAGATGCAGTAGGTGTTGCCGGGTCTCTGTGGGCAGCTTCTGTGACACAGTGGGTGGGTTCGAATCTAACAGTGTCATTACCTTACCAGATCCACTCAAAACCGAAAACATCCTTGCTATTCGGAAACACAAAAGCTTCTATAGTCAGTTTAGATATAGCATATTAAATTTGATTCAAACGATAATGAGATTTTTAAGCAAAAGTACAATTCAATAAATAGTGTTTTTGAAGCATGTGTCTTATTCTCCCCACGACTGCTTTCATGTGTTAAAAAATACAGTGAATACAGTAAAGAATTGTTACATGATCCTTCAGAAATAACTTGCATATGCTGGTTTTGGTGCTTAAGAAACATTTCTTATTGTTATCAATGTAAAAATTGATTTTTTAAGGATTCTTTCATGAATAGATAGTTCAAAAGAACAGAATTTATTTGAAATAGAAATCCGTTGTCACATTATAAATGTATTTACTATACATTTTGATCAATTTAATGTGTCCTTGCTGAATTAATATATTAATTTCCTTAAAAAAAGTCTTACTGGCCAAACTTTGGAACAGTAGTATATATTAAAAGAGAGAATCAAACTATATCAAGGGAATATACAGGTGCTGGTCATATAATTATAATATAATCAAATAGTTTATTTATTTCACCAATTCCGTTCAAAGAGTGAAACTTGTATATTATATTCATTCATTACACACATACTGATATATTTCAAATGTTTATTTATTTTAATTTTGATGATTATAACTGACAACTAAGGGAAATCCCAAATTCAGTATCTCAGAAAATTAGAATATTGTAAAAAGGTTCAATATTGAGGACACCTGGTGCCACACTCTAATCAGCTAAGGAACTCAAAACATCTGCAAAGGCCTTTAAATGTCCTCTCAGTCTAATTCTGTAGGCTACACAATCATGGGGAAGACTGCTGACTTGACGGTTGTCCAAAAGACGACCATTGACACTTTGCACAAGGAGGGCAAGACATAAAAGGTCATTGTAAAAGAGGCTGGTTGTTCACAGAGCTCTGTGTCCAAACACATTAATAGAGAGGTGAAGGGAAGGAAAAGATGTGGTAGAAAAAAGTGTACAAGCAATAGGGATAACCGCACCCTGCTTCAAGAACCACTACGCACACACGTATGCAAGACATGGGTTTCAGCTGTCACATTCCTTGTGTCAAGACACTCTTGAACAACAGACAGCGTCAGAAGCATCTTGCCTGGGCTAAAGACAAAAAGGACTGGACTGCTGCTGAGTGGTCCAAAGTTATGTTCTCTGATGAAAGTAAATTTAGCATTTCCTTTGGAAATCAGGGTCCCAGAGTCTGGAGGAAGAGAGGAGAGGCACACAATCCACGTTGCTTGAGGTCCAGTGTAAAGTTTCCACAGTCAGTGATGGTTTGGGGTGCCATGTCATCTGCTGGTGTTGGTCCGCTGTGTTTTCTGAGGTCCACGGTCAAAGCAGCCATATACCAGGAAGTTTTAGAGCACTTCATGCTTCCTGCTGCTGACCAACTTTATGGAGATGCAGATTTCATTTTCCAACAGGACTTGGCACCTGCACACAGTGCCAAAGCAACCAGTACCTGGTTTAAGGACCATGACCATGTCTTACTTGTTCTTACTTGGCCAGCAAACTCGCCTGACCTTAACCCCATATGTGAAGAGGAAGATGCGATATGCCAGACCCAACAATGCAGAAGAGCTGAAGGCCACTATCAGAGCAACCTGGGCTCTCATAACACCTGAGCAGTGCCACAGACTGATCGACTCCATGCCACGCCGCATTGCTGCTGTAATTCAGGCAATAGGAGCCCCAACTAAGTATTGAGTGCTGTACATGCTCATACTTTTCATGTTCATACTTTTCAGTTGGCCAAGATTTCTAAAAATCCTTTCTTTGTATTGATCTTAAGTAATATTTTAATTTTCTGAGATACTTAGTTGTCAGTTATAATCATCAAAATTAAAAGAAATACACATTTGAAATATACCAGTATGTGTGTAATGAATTAATATAATATACAAGTTTCACTTTTTGAATGGAATTAGTGAAATAAAAAACTTTTTGATGACTAATTATATGACCAGGACCTGTAATATATCCCAGGAACCACTTAGCAATGCCCTAGCAACCATCCAGAACTCAGAACATGTTAGCAACCACATAACACCTTGATAACAGCCCACAACAACTTAACACTGTTTCTGCGCCCAAAATCGAATACTTCCCTACTCTATAGTATGTGAAACACAGTACGCCAAAAGTGTAGTATGACCTTCCACTTTACTATCCCATGAGGCCACGGTATGGATTTGGAGGTGAAGCAATGTAACTGACGCTGGTGGGTCACATGATAATGACAACATGGCGGAAGTAGAATGTCCAGATTACATTTATACTACATAGAATGCACTTTTTTAAAGTTAAAATTCAAATGTAGTACCTACTCAGACAGTACGCGATTTCAGCCGCACCATGTTTCTATGCCTTTTGAACTGTCAAGCACCACACCAATTTCATCAGAAAGATTTCATTTCTTTGTAAATACGTTAACAAATTATAGGCTACCGTATAAATTAAGTATGCAATTCATAAACGTTGAGTGTGATAAGTGTGAAAAGTCAGGAATGTTTACATCAAGGTCACACTGCAACAACATCAGATAAAGCTCTGATTTATTATCTGATAGTGGCCCAGATCAGAATTGAAAATGTCAGCAGAAATGTTCAGTGAGATTTTGGCTGTACAGACTGTGATAATAATAAAAAAATAAATAAAAAAAAAACTGATTTGTTTCACACACAAAAAAAAATCTAATTTGAGCCATATTCAGCCATGAGGTGAATGCAGTCAGTATGACAAATTGAATATACTCTACTTCAAATGTTTTCACTGCCTTGTTTTCATTTAAGTCAACTGAAAGAAAGTCTTCTCAGATTATACCCATTAATTCATTAACACACAGTTTTTTTTCTGTAAAGTCTTCACAATAGCCAAAGCCATGCTAAGCAAGTGGACATGTTATGTTAAAATAAGATCTTAGCAAAGTGTACGCACCGCTAAAGTGGCAAGCCCCAACATTGGCTGTTTTTTAAATCACTCTGTGCCTGCCCCCGGTTCTTTGAGACCACGCCATCCCCCTCGTTTGTTTCCGTTTCCTTCTGACACTCCAACAATAAAAAAGAAATCCAGTTTTATCCGCCTCTGAAGCGCAGAGATCATTAGCTAGCGGCGCACACGCCTAAGCGTCTTTGAAGTGGGTATGAAAAGCGTATTGGTATGCAAAGAAAATTAGCATGTATGGCGAATCACAAGGGAATATTTTTTACACCATTTAACAATGTGACAGTGATGAAAGATGATCCTGTTTACAAAGCTAGCGTTAGCGTGGCGGCCGGGCCTCGTGCAGCAGGCCGCAAACAAATGGTCTCCGTATATCTCTCGCTGTCTCTCTCACTCGGAGATGGACAGATAGGCCTACAGATGACATGGATATGGCGCTCTGCATTTTAGCACCATTTCTTTGGCAGGAGATTAGAGGAAAATGTCATATCTGGCACTGTCAGCCATTACAGTCTGCAATTTTCTGCAGTCTTTCAGCCCTCCCTCCCTCTCTCTGTCTGCCCGTTGTTCTGTCGCTTTTTGCTGTCAAAACTGTCAGCCTGGATCACGCTTTTATCTGCCTCGAGCTCGTTTCTCGCTCTTCCTCGCTCTCCCGCTCTGACTTTTTCATGAAAAACAGCCTTTTGCACAAATTCATAAATGATGGCGGTGAAGGGTGGGAGGGGGAAAGCGAAGACTGAAATTTCCCCTCCGAATCCTTAACAGCCTAAGCATCACATTTAATCTCTTCATTAAAAACATTTTATTCTTTTCATCATCTTCCCCTCCCTTCATCCTCGGCTCGCTGAGGCGCGCAGCCTCGCCGTCGCCGTATTACGGATCCATCCGAACGAATTTACAGGGGATTTCGGACACGCGTTTGACAGGCGTTAGTTAGGGACGCGTATTCAGCTAGTCTCGGGGGAATTAGACACAAATTCTCATTACCCCTCTCTCAATCACGTTATTTCTTCATTCAAGCACCAACCGACACCGTACCACTATTTTTTTCCTCTTCGATATTGTGCTGCATTACTCAGAAACAGCACCAGCTAGACGTGGGGATTCTTTTCTACAAAGACACTGGTGAGGGTAATGGTCCTATTTGACCATGAGTTAACAACAAGAGTCACCTGCCAAAAGACCAACCAATTAGATCAGTGGTTTTCAATCTTTTTGACTCCATAGTCCACAACAATATTAGAAGGTGCCCTGAATTTGATTTACTGGATGATGACTTAAAAGGAAACCTTTACTCACAATTTCTACCCAATAATTTTTTATTACTAGAAAATTAATTTTAAACATATATTTTATAAATACTTTTCATATCTTTAATACATTTTTACAAACAGTATACAAGCAATATATTTTTATATAAGATATCATCACACTTTTAACGTTGTGATATATAGAGATTTGTCAATACTGTGGGAATCCTCACAAAAAAAGAACCACTATATTATATGAACAAGTTATTCTTCTTTGCGTTTAACCGTACATGCGCATATATTTGACCATAAAACCTGTTTGCAAACAGTTTATCACATGCATTACAATAAAATCAATAAATTTGCACTAAATTTAGAACAAAGTATAAAACATGTAAATATCACCAAAAAAAAATTATGGAATGAATAATAATTATACAATAGAAACCATTTTGCATATTATATATAAATACTATTAGAATGAAAAAAAGATATGTGTAATATAATACACCTTTATAAGTATACATATCTAAGTGAACAATGAAAGTTTAGATTAAATAAATAAATACAATAAATACAAATTTTAATTAAATGAAATCTGATCTGCTTAAAAAGATGCAGCTGATTATGAAGTCTAGGCCCATATAAGATCTTTATTGTATTTCAGCTGGTTTCGAATCTTTACAGAGTTGCCGCAAATGACAAATGGCTGACAGACAGAGGGGTACGAATACGCACCTGTTGTGTATCCAACAGGCATCTTGCTTGAAAATCTTTTCTACACGCATGTAAGTACTTGGCTGGTAAAGGCAAAATTGACCTCTTCTATTGGCCGTCTGAATACTGACGTCATAATGACACACTTCATTGTGCTTACCTCACTGAGTCGATCTTTAGAGCTGCTCCTGGGTGCCGTGTTCACCTCCGTCTCCTCAATTTTCCTCCCAGTCTGGCTCAGAAGACTCATAGACTAAAGAGAGCAAATAAGAAAAATAACACTTTAGAAGTAGGACAACGCTTTATATGGCTGTTGTAACCCTTATGAAAACACTTGTGCACCACTGTAAAACACTCTGTACTCTGAAGCACTCAGACATGTTCTCTCAGCAAAACAAAGTATTTGTTGGGCTGGACACTACGAGACAACAAAGACTTCAAAGAAACACAATACTCTAATCGACTAACAACAAAGCCAATCTGAAACGCGATTCTTTCATCTGTTTGCTTTGGAAATTTTAGGCCCTACTTCCCAAGAGGTGCCTAGTTGTGTCTGGAACCAAGGCATTGTCGTCTTACTACTTTTATCCGGCGCACTCAGAGCATTAGCCCGTGAAAACCCAAGGGAAACCCAATGTGTGAGTGGAGGGCAGATGAAGGAGTTGTTTTTTTGCTGAAACTGTGAAATGTAGGCAGCTTCATGCATTCCTGTGACAAGATTGGTGGAAGAGCTTAGGAACACGCTTCAGACTCCCTGTTTGACTTGCATTTGAAGATCCACTGATTTGAATGCATGCAAAACGACCACAGCTCTCCTGGAAATGACATTGACTGACCTTGTCCTATGTTTAGACGGCCATCTGCAGATAAGGATACATGTGAAATGATTCAATCCAAATAGATCCGTAGTTTTTCTATAGGCTAGGCCACATCATTTTCATTACGTTCGCTTGCATGATAGTATTAGTACACAAATCTTATTTTGAACAGATAAGCATGTGTACATCAATATATGTTTAAAGGGTACATAACACACAGTTTCTTCCAATCTCATGTTAATCTTGAGTATCTATAGAGAAGTATTGCATCCTTCATATCTCAGAAGAGTCTTTAGTTTTATCATATTTATAAAAGACAGATACGATGTACCGATTCTTTCGGAAAACTGTCGAACTTGTGGAGACGTGCAGTGGGAGTAGCTAAAGAGTCACGAGCACACACACACATACAATACATCATCGCATTATTCCTGGATAACTTTCGATTCACTGTATGTTCGTGTTGTTACATCATATGAGCTTACGTGCTGATTTCCAACAAAACACAGACATTTGATGCAGTTTCACTCACCGCCTGCGGTTTCGACTCATGACCGGGAACAAACAAACACACTTGCACAACTCCGTTGCTGTTCCGGAAAAACAAACTGCATCCACTGTTTCCTTAACGCTGGGTTATTCGGGAAACTGAACAAGGTTATCTTTCCCTCACAACCAAAAACACACTTCTTTAGTGACATTGTTGAGGTCTAAAAACAAAATGATGCTGCCAAAGGCTTCCGTAACCCGAACAAAGCTCATTGATGGCAAGCTCTTGCTCTCGCTCTGGAGATGTGCGCATGTGCTCATCCGGGAGAAGTGCCCATAGAAGGAATTCCGCCCTTTATGACGTTATACAGGGCCATACTTGAAAAAACTGTCCGAAACGTATATACGAATCCTGAAGAAGTGCATTTGGCACAGAAGTACTCTGTCATACGTCCAACTCGTGTTTTGTAATGTTGGCCATGTTTATCATGAGAATTATCTTATGATAACTCTTGAACAGTATAAATAAGTCAGTATGCATGAAATGGCATTAGACCCCATCTTTAAAATCTAGTCTATATACTAAATATAGTGTATGTATAAAATACTTAATCTCCATACGTTAGCTAAAAATTGATTTTAAACCTGATCTTCAAAAGTATGACAAAAGTAAATTAGTACAGCTAGAATGCTGTATTTGTCAGAACGATCAAAACTATCTGTTTTATACAGTATATATAAGTATGTATGAGAGAATGTGTGTATTACTCCAGCAACTCTCGTGTGTCCCAAGTGGCTTGCAAGGTCTTGGCCCCAGTCTCCAGATCTCTACTCTAATTTAAACAGATCACTGCTACAATTAACCTTTCTGCTAAATATCAATTACAGCCCCAGGCAGAGCAGAATTAAAATGGTCATCAGCTAGTCTGACAGGTCCTGCATTCTGCCACCACCTGGTCATCGTTTCCCCATCCCTTTTTCCCAGCGGATGCACACAAGCCCCATTTAATTACGGGAGCCAAAACTGAGCCAGTGCTGGAACAACACTGTGCCAGCGCTGGATGATTGGCGCAATGAATTACCATTCAGTTGAGGTCAGAAGTGAAAAACGCTGGAGTGCTGCGACCTAGGCACGACGCTGGCACTATGTTGAGGATTTAAAAAAAAGAGCTGCAGGTGGGCCTAATCAAGTCAGAGTAATTTGCCGTAGTCAAGACAGGGGCTCGATTCTGTCAGAAAAGCTGACAAGCTAATCAATCCCGCTATCTCAACGTAATCGGCAGGGCTGCTTAGAGAATCACAGAATTGCTTGTGTGTGTGTGTGTGTGTGTGTGTGTGTGTACTTGTAAAAGCAGGCAAAAACCAGGGGTCGTCTCAGTGTGGTGTGCCAAAACCTGATTTTGATTTGTTTACAGAACACAATATGAAAATGAATGTTTTCAAAAATACCATTTTACTGATGGGAGACAGAAGCCAGGTTTTGGACTTTGGTTACATTGTATTTTTTATATACTTTTGTGCATTTTGTGAGACCTTACATCAAGTAAACATGGATTTTATTTGGCTAGTCTTCTCAAGGTCTCATTGCAGACAGCCGAAGGTTTTGCGGGTCTGCCCCTGAGAGACAAATCATGCAAAGTGTTTGAAATGCGCTTTAGCACTCCGTTGTTTGTGTTTTATCTAGTTATGGATTCAAGTCTTGTTTAGAAGTGGAGCAAGGTCAAACACGTTGACTTAAAGAATCTGTAATAGACACAATGGCTCTGCCATTTCTTCTCTCAAATGGTCTGAAATATGTAGAGAATTCAAAAACAACATGAGGTCAAATGATCATATTTACGTAATGAACAACCCTAGTGTTATTGGAGCCAATTTATCACAGCACATTATTCTAAAGAAAAAACAAAACAAAATCTTCTATGCAATTTTGAGGTTGCATGGGTGACAAAACGATATTAATCAATAAATGTCACAATCCAACAAAATCAAGTCCCGCTCTACAATAGTCAGATTTACTCTGAAATATGTTTTATTACAACAGTAAAAGGTTGTACCTAGGCTATATGAAGTAGTGAAGAGACAACAACAAAAACCTTATGAATCATGTACAGACACTTTATCCACTCAATAGCCATAGTTTCCTACGTAGCGGAAGGAGCTAATCATACTAAAGCTAACAACACATTGTGTTTGAAACTACTTTTCCTTCAACTATAAAACTTCTAAAATTCAAACACTAGATGGCAGTACTTTGTTTATAGTGCAAGTACACAGTAAAGTACATTGTTTGGGACGCAAGTTAGCCTTAGTATGATCAAGCACTAACACATTTGTTCAACGTTAACTTAAAAAATATGGAGAAGCTCAACTTGTAAATGTTTAAAAGTGTAAACATTTATAATATGACATTCAGGGTTTTTAGTGATCAATGTTTTTGTGCATATGGCTAGTGAATAGACTTTCGCATTAACATCCAGTAAGCAAAAAGCCAGTGTTTAATGAATTCATCCCTCAAGTTTCCATAGTCTTAAAATGTTTTTTTTGTTCGTTTTTTTAAACAATTTTGTCTAGACAAAAAAAATAAAGCTGTTCAATTCAGGAAATATTACAATAACTATAAAGTTTTAATAATCGTTTCAAATCTATGAAAACAATGAAGTCCATAGCTATAACAATAACAACACAGAGGAATGATATTGATGGAATCACTTTCGGAACCATTTTATTTTTCAGCCGATGAACTATAAAACATTGATAACCAATCAGAATCCACCCGACATTAAAGAGCACGATCATTTAAGCAGCAGATGACTGTGTGTATTACAAGCACATGCTGTAATACCGGATCAAAAACAGGCTATTTTCACTGTGTATAAAACATACAATACGCTTCAAATGATTCACTAACGATTATTTTGGTAATAGAGTAATATATTATTTTGACGATTAATCAAGTAATCTGATATTTTTGTAGTAATAGCCTTAGCATTTGAAATGACTTAAAATACATGTATAATAACAATGAGGCAATTATATTTGGTTCAAATAAAGTATCAAAATCAAATAGTCATATGGTCTAGAACAACACTGTTAAAATACATAATAAACATATTATTAACAATCATCTTATGTACATTATGTATTACAACTTGGGTTGGGTACCGAACACAGTACTTTTAAGGGCACCGACCGAATTGCGTCGGTATTACAGAGTACTGATTCACATTAAATCAATTGGTACCAAATTTCGGTACCTGAGAATGCATCTGGTGACATAGACTAGTGTCCGTGAATATTAAACAGCAAAAAGACTATTTAAATACGAATCCTGCATGTCTCTGTGTGAATGAATGGCTCTGACGAGTAGTTTAATTTACCTCACACACAAACTGAATCACGTGTGACGGTCACGCGTCTCCATCTGATATGAGGACACGAATGCACGTCCGTCATCTCTCCAGAGCTGCTCTGAGTCACTTCATCAGCATTTTACCGTTTCATTTGAGAAAAACTACCATCATGTCATAAACACACAGAAACCCAAGATCTTCACGGCAACCCGTCAAAATAAAAGTTTGGTTTAACTTGACAAATATATTCCTGTTGGACAGTAGAATTTAGATAAGTCTCAGTGTAATAATAACACTAATATAATAATACAAAATTATCAAAACTTTATTATAAAACTTTAAAATGTTTCTTCCATGTTTTCATTTTAACAGTATAAAGCTCAGTTTTGCAGCACTTTGTTTGACAAAAAAATGAAAAGATAAATTAAAGGGTTAGTTCACCCAAAAATGAAAATTCTGTCAGTAATTACTCACCCTCATGTTGTTCCAACCATGTAAGACCTTCGTTCATCTTCGGAACATAATTTAGTATATTTTTGATGAAATCTGAGAGCTGTCTCACTCCTCCATAGGCTTTCAGAGGGACTGAAACTTGATGGCCCAGAATAGTAAGTAAAAACGTCATTTAAGGAGTCCAAATGACTATAGTGGCTCTGTATTAAGTCTATCATGCGACGAAAATACTTTTTGAGCGGAAAAACAACAAAAATAACGACTTTATCACACTATTATTGTTCAATTTGAGCCTCTGACGAGAGTTCGCGGGAGTGCCACGACGCATGCGCAAGAACTCGCGCATGCGTCGTGGCACTCCCGCGAACTCTCGTCAGAGAGTATATAGTGGGATAAATAGTGTGATAAAGTCGTTATTTTTGTTGTTTTTCCGCTCAAAAAGTATTTTCGTCGCATGATAGACTTAATACAGAGCCACTGTAGTCATTTGGACTCCTTAAATGACGTTTTTACTTACTATTCTGGGCCATCAAGTTTCAACCCTCTGAAAGCCTATGGAGGAGTGAGACAGCTCTCAGATTTCATCAAAAATATACTAAATTATGTTCCGAAGATGAACGAAGGTCTTACATGGTTCGAACAACATGAGGGTGAGTAATTACTGACTTTATTTTCAATTTTGGGTGAACTAACCCTTTAATGTTTTATGGCTTCATTTGATTACCATAAAATACACAACAAAGAATTTGTGGGAAATCTTTTCATAGAAATTGAATTAAAAAGAAAAAAAAACACAATAATAATATGGTTGTTTTTATGAATTCAATTAATTAAGCAGCTAGTAGCCTACAATTTATTGGTAAAAATTACAGTAAACAAACATCACAGACAATGGCAGCTCGGGCATAATGTCAATAACACTTCTATAAATGACTTACAGTTTCTGCACAGTTATTGATTTATCCCTAAAGTCCCGAAAAAAGGTACCGGTACTGAATTAGTATAATAGTACTGAATAAAGTGTGAGCGGTACCCAACCCTAATTACAACACATGCCTGCAGAGGGCTCCAACGCCCTGGTGATTGTTACACTTTACAGCAGTTTAATATTGGTCAAAACGACATTTAATTAAAATGTTTACATAATCTTTAATATTTGACCACTTCTCCACAATAGAAATGCTATAATTTCTTGAATGTTAATATGTGGACATCAAAACATGCAAACTCAGAGCAGGCTTTTATTTTGAAATTGCCATGAACAGTTGACGTATTTAGAAACATATTGATGTATTCTCCTGTGTTTTGGCGTAGGTTAAAAAATGTATTTACCTTACAAATTTGATAAAATGGCACACAATGCATTCACAGATGAACGTTATAAGCAACCCAAACTCACACCATATGCATTGCAGAGATGGAGTTTGAGACGCACTCCACGCATGTAAGTGATAACATGTGGAGCAGCATTTACGGTGAACGAAGCTACTCTGAGACGCACAGTTAGTTTCAATACATTATGCAGCCTTAGAAAAGCGGCCTAAAATTGCAGTTCATAGGCTGCATTTAAGTCCAATGTATGCCCCTCCCTCGCTAGCATCCCTCCGTCTCGTTCCCTCAGATGTACGTCATTGCATACATTGCACAAGCGTCCACTACTGGTGAACCCTTGCAACGTGTTTAAATGGAACGCCTGAAACACTTCTGCTCTGGAGCTGATTTATTATTTATAGTTTTTTTTTTTTCCCCTTATGAATTTGTTCATTTGTGCTTGGGCTGTTAATTAATTAAATATAAACAAATATTAATATATAAATAACATATAGTAAATATAACGTATAAAAAAATATGCAAACGAATATGATAATACAATAAATTATAACTGTGTAAAAAAAAAAAAAACAGTCAGCTTAAAGTCCCAGTGAACCCCAGTGAGTTTTTTCAGTGCTGTGATGTGCCTGAAGTGTACACATTGAGTAGACTCACTCCCTAAAATAAGTCAAAATAGTCTCGTCGAGGGAAGTGCTCGGGGAAGTTCACGAGTGTATGTCTAAAAGTGGAGTTAAATGTGGGTATCAAAATGTAAATAAAATGTAAATAAAATTTACGATAATTCTGATTTTGAAGGCAACATTAAAACTGTGCTAACATCCAGCAAGACAAAGTCAAGACAAAGACAAAGTTTTGAGAATTCAGATTTCCATACTATTAAATAGTTAAAAAAGACCCTTAAGTGTTTTAATTGTGTCTAGACAGGTGGCTTACATGCTAGTAACAAGCAAAGCACCAAAGGATAGATGAACTGTAGATTGAGCAGAGATGAAACCAGACACTAACATGAACGAAAAGGCAAGAAGAGGCCGCGAACGTATTTGTTCCTATGCGCTGCTGAATCCCTGCCCTGAAGGGCGGAGCGGCGGGCAGACGTGCTGAGAGCCGTGCTGGGGTGAAGTCTCTCTGTTTTGTTATTCTGCTCTTTTGATCCTGTCTAACCTCAAAGGGCCTGCCGTCTCCAGCCAAGAGCCCCTGAGCCGCCACAAGTCCCACCTCCATTAGGCACGAGAATTTCACCCCCGCCTTGCCCTTGTTCTCTCCCTCCTTCCATTCCATCTCTTCTCACTTGTACTTTATCTCAGACGCACTGGTCCTCTCTCACTCTCGTCTTCACCTGTCAGCTGTTTTCTCTCAATCCCTGCTCAGGAATCAAGCCCTGTCAGTCCTCATTACCCCCCACCCAAGTCTTCCCTCCCCGTTCGGATGAAAGCTCTCCATTGCTAGCGGCGAGGGGCGGGCTGGGCGAGGGTAACAGAGGTCAGGCTCTGGGGACACAGATCCTTCCCCTAATTTGCTGGAAAAAGTGTCCCGCACTAGAGGAGCCTCACCTCTATTAACCCAAAGCGAGAGTGAAAGAGAGACAAAGAGAGAACGAAACAAGAGGCACAGAGAGAGAGAGAGAGAGAGAGAGAGAGAGAGAGAGAGAGAGAGAGAGAGAGAGAGAGAGAGAGAGAGAGAGAGAGAGAGAGAGAGAGAGAGAGAGAGAGAGAGAGAGAGGAGAGAGAGAGAGAGAGAGAGAGAGAGAGAGAGAGAGAGAGAGAGAGAGAGAGAGAGAGAGAGAGAGAGAGAGAGAGAGAGAGAGAACGGGCGGGCGACAGTGGCACTTCTACAGTGGCTCAATCTCCAGGCTCATTATCCCCGAGCTGCCCCAGAGCAGAGCAGAGCGCTCGGAGCATGGCAGGGCCACAACAGGGCCAGGGGCCAAATGGATTCATCTGCTCTCATTTGCTCCTGTCTCAGCAGAGGCAGCTGCTCAGAGAGAGAGAGAGAGAGAGAGGACTGAGTGAGGGAGGAAAGAGCGGGACTATGGGAGATTAAAGGCTTTGTATTCTGTCGAAGAATAGCGCCACCTGTCTGTTCTATTATAATAGTAGCACAGACTCAAAGAACATTTTAATCAATGCAAATAGTCAGAGCCATGACTTAACAATTAGTGTACAATTTGTGCTCATATAATACCGTTCAAAAGGTCAGTAAGATTTTTACCAATTAAAAACTGTTGTTATTTCTTATAATATTTTTTTGTTTTTTAAATTCCCCGAAGATGAATTCATCAGCATCACATGATCCTTCATAAAACTTTCTAAAATGCTGATATTATGGTGCTAAAATTTTTTTTATTTCATTACATTACATTCGCTACCACTGCATTATCAGTGTTGAAAATGCGTTTAGTGCTGCTAAGTATTTTTGTGAAAACTGTGATATATTTACAACAGATTCTTTGATATAAATGCATTTTCTTTACTTTATAATTATGAAATAGAAATGATTTCCAACACTATAAAATGTATTAACAGGCATTTTTGATCATTTTTAATCTTGCTGAATGAAAATATAAATTTTGTAATAAATAAATACATTTACTGAAAACTTTTGAACTGTAGTGCGTGGGTCACAAGCTAACTAGTGATTGACTAGTTATACAAGCAATGATTAGTCACCCAATATTTAGCCATTTTGAGGTTACTGGCTTGGCCAGTAGACGTTAGACGTTCCTAAACATTCCAACAACATTGCCAAATAACAAATCAGCATACATTTTGGGGGTGAATTTTGCAAAGCCAAAATAGATACAAAACGCTTGGGACAAGCACAGCTACGTAAGAAGCAGTCTTATTGTTAAATAAAATTGTAATTGAAATAAAGATGAAAAATGTAAATATTAATACTAGATGGAAAAGAAATCACATGGCTGTGATTGTCCAATCAGAATCAGGTATTCCAGCCAGTTTGTTTGTGATGACATCATCAACCGTCTTTATAATCTCATCACCATGTGACCTCCATCTCCTTCTTCCCGGTCACACTAACCTAAACAACCCTTTTGGGCTGGCCTGCATCCCAAGGACAGAGAGCGCTATATACACTAAATGGATTCCTGCTTTTATTACAATGAGTCCCAGAGTATCCATTAAACGTCTATCATCACTGTGCATTGGTCATAGCTCAGTGTGATCGATGTCCACATTATGTGGCCAAATGTATTACACAAGGCTCAAAACCCCAACATGCATCAATGCTTTCCAGTAAGATGGGGGTTGCACAGAGGCAAATTTACACAAATGCCGGTTCTACGGTGAGCTATTTGCGTACTCGTTCACCCTAGAGGGCAAGAGACAAAACTTTGCATTGTGCTGTGAGTGGAAATCACTGACACAGATGGAATCAAAGCAAACAAAAGCAGAAGTTCATTGAGGTCAGGCTGTAAAATAAGTGCTGTATGTGCGAATAATGTCTTGCGTCGGTTGACACACACTAATAAAGCTAATAATAGCAATGGTCTCACATTCAAGAAAAGTGACATTCGCAGCTCATTTTACTTGCATATGCATAATGTGAGAATATATATTTAATTAGGGAAAGGGACTTTTCCCCAAGAAAGGGATTTTGTCTATCCGGCAATGACAAGCCCATGAAAAACATGTGTCCCACAGGTGGACACTTAAGTAGCACCTAGAAAATGCATTACAAAAATGAGGTAACACATTAAAATAAGGTTCAATTAGCTTTACTGCTTTATTACTGCTCAAAATTCAGTGTAAAGACGTAATGCAGCGTAAAAGTCTGACTAACTTATGCTTGCTCTGGCACAATTTGTAAATATACTACTTTTCAATTGTGATTCAATTAAATTTGGACAATTTGAAATGTTACAAATATATTAGTACATGTTGAATTGAATCCAAAATAACATTATCCAAACTAAATAAATGCTATAAAAGTATTAAAGGGATAGTCATCATCTACTCACCTTCATGTCGGTTCAAACATGTGTTTCTTTGTTCTGCTGAACACATACAAATATATTTTGAAGAATATTGATTGTTGAAGAATGCAAACTGTTTTGGTTCCCTGAATTCTATTGTATTTTTGTCTATACAATGGAAGTCAAAAGGAAACTTTTCGGTTACCAACATTCTTCAGAATATCTTCATTTGTGTTCCACAGAAGAAAGCAAGTCATGCAGGTTTGGGAAGACATGAGGGTGCGAAAATGATAACAGAATTTTCAGTGGACTATACCTTTAACTAATATTAGCATAATGGAACCTTTTTGTAATTGTTATTGTGAAGAGCTGCCTTTCACCACATTTACCTCTCGGATATTACTAATGAAGGAAAATAGACTGGGTGTGTGCAAGACGTACAACAACGTTTAGGAGGAGGCCAAACCATACTCATTGGCTGAGTGATATTATTATGGTCTGTGAAACTGGTTCAGATTCTGTGTAATAGGGGTGTAACGGTACACATATTCGTATTGAACCGTTTCGGTACAGGGCTTTCGGTACGGTGCACGCGTGTACCGAACGGTTATGAATGTAATCTTTAACAGTTGACAGTCGGCTTGTTGTAAGCGCGGAACACGCTTCAATCCGAGTTCCCACACGAACATATAAAGTATTCAGTCCATTTTATCACGAAATTCAAACGATAAATGCCGTTTTGACCCTCTTTAATGTGACGTGACTGATAGACACGTATCAGTTCAGCTTAAAGCGAGTCAATGCGATCATCTCTTCCTAAAGAATAATCATAAATTAATATATCTTAAGGTATGTGGAGGATACATTAGAACTTACTGAAATGTATCATATGTCGTGTAATCGCTCCATCTGTGTTTCAACCGCGGAAAGACAATAAAACAGCTTGTAAACAATGTCATGCAGAATCACGTTTACTCAGAAGTCATTCAGTGTCCACAGCTGTGAGCTCACTAGAGAAATCAACTCTTTCACTGAATACATGCACTATATTAGCCGTTATATTCATTATATTAGCCTATATATATTCATTATATACTACTTAGCCTGTTAGTGATGTCTTGTTTATTTAATGTATGTTTAAATAAACCTGTCATGAAAATTACAGCCACTAAATGATTATATTTCAACAACGAATAAAAATAATTAGATTTAGAAGTTAATGCAAAAACTGCCTTATGTGAAGCTTATGAGTGTTGATTATTATATCTAAAAATAAATAGCAACTGAATTTAGGCTAATAGTATGGGCTCTGTTGTTAATCTTTAATAGCTATATGCAAGTAAGGGCTCCCTATATAGTTTACAGCATTACCTTTAAGAAACTTTTAGTTATAATTTAATTCATTTAAGGACAGACACAATTTTTTTTCATTAAACCACTGTTGAATAAAAAATAATAAAAAGCAATTTTGTAAAACTGCTGTACCGAATCCATTCCGAACCGGGACGTATCGAACCGTCAGTTTTGTGTACCGTTACACCCCTACTGTGTAAAAAACTATTCTTTGTGACTGCATGTAGTTCTCAAGTTGGAAAAGCAATTCAGTCCCTACTTTAAGTGAATTTTAGTTCCCAGGACATCCACAAGATGGATGAAAACGCGATGCTGTAAAAGTAGGGCAAACGTGACAACACATGACAAAATTAAAAACACATTCGTGACCCTGCACCACAAAACCTGGTCATAAGTCGCACGGGTATATTTGTGGCAATAGCCAACAATACATTGTACAGGTCAAAATTCTAGATTTTTCTTTTATGCCAAAAAGATCATGTTCCATGAAGATGTTTTGTAAATGTCCTACCGTAAATATTATTATTAGTAATATGCATTGCTAAGGACTTCATTTGGACAACTTTAAAGGCGATTTCTCAATATTTAGATTTTTTTGCACCCTCAGATTCCAGATTTTCTGTATCTCGGCTAAATATTGTCCTATCCTAACAAGCCATACATCAATGGAATGCTTATTTATTCAGCTTTCATGTAATGTATAAATGTCAATTTAAAAAAAGTTGACCCTTATGACTGGTTTTGTGGTCCAGGGTCACATTTATTATTTTTGTGGCAGCTATTTTTTCCCTTATAGGAGCCAATGGCTCCTTAATTTATTTTTATTTTTTTGTCTGGAGCCCTGAAAATATCTTGACATTACTTTTTCACACACAGTTCATAGATATTTAAAGGAAGGCATAGAAAAAAAGTCTTCAAATTACAACAATAATGCATTATACGTTTTATTATTATTATTATTATTGTGAAAAAAAATCTGATGCATGCCTCATTTCAGCACTGAGATAAGTGATTGGAGCCAATCAGAGCTGCCTTTATTTCTTTGACAAAACAGATTTGCACATACTAAGTACTTTTGAAAGGCAGGGCCCCATATGGCCTTATATCATGTTCAGTGGTGTCTTTACCCACTGACCCCGGGTCCCTCGGGGCCTATGGGTTAATGAGAGGGGTAGATCAGTGGTCCCTATGGGCCTGTCTGTCTGTCTGTCTGTACGCCCCAGTCCTATTTTCCACTCCCAAGCCATATGCCTTGGAGACTGAGGCACAGATATGACACATGGGCTTAAACATGAGCTCTCCTCGTCTCTGCCACCAACTGTCTCAGGGGGCACCGCGGGCCTAACCAATATACCGAAATACATACACATAACACCAACACACACAGAGACACATGTGACACCTGGAGGGAAATTAGACCACGTCGCCCCAAGTGTTTACCTAAAATACACCGGGCCCTGCTGCTTCCCACGATGCACCTTTCCCTCTAAAATTATGAAAGAAAGCAGAACAAAACCGAAACACTTTTGAAAATACGGTTTACCAAAAACAAAAAAAAAGTGATGTTTGTTTGTCAACATTCCTAATGTGGCAGCAGACGCTGTTTTTCCACCTTCACTCATAACAAAATGTTCAACTTGAAACTTGAAAGGAGAAACGTGTTTTGCAAGATGTTATGAAAACTAATGGGGCAAATTCAAATAAGGCGTCTTTGTGATGCAGCCCACTTGGTTTGCTAATTTGCAAGGCAAAATCTCGGCTTTAAATTCTTTACAAAGACAAAAAGGCCCCCAGGCTAGTGCAGAAACATCTGGTGCTAAACAAACGTTTCAGCGTTCATTTGTAATGTACACGGCTTGCTACAAGAGTGAGCTGTTAAAATGGCTGCGGTGTAAATTGGCTCCATCAAGACAATAATACTACACCTGCTGAGAACACTGGCTGTTAGAACCAGTGAGAGTGAATCACACATTCAGCTGTGAAAGGTAAAATCTATTCAAAATACACTGGACTTTGACAACATACACAAACTTCTGGCTGGTATTTTGTTAACTCTTTCCTTGCCATGGCCAGCATTTTTGATCCTTATCACAAAAGTTTCTAAGGCCCCAGAATATTTTGTTCTAACTTGCATTCCTTTATCAACACTTCAACATAGGTAACTTTCATTAAAAAAGCAACATTTTGAGCAAAAAGCTGAGAAAATCTTGTTTTTGTCAAAGACTTTATAGATCCAATTCAGAATGATGATCAACACACAGATGGAGTAGATTGATTCCATCAACACCCCAAAGCTTCACAGTCCTATAGCTCATCCTGCGTTGACATTTCATTCAGTAACATTAGGCAGTTTTGATTTATATGCCGTTTAATTTTGATGATCGCATTGTTTTATGCATCTGCTTTCATATGATATTGCTTGTTTCTGCTTCTTTTTCGCCTGTGTTTTGATCAGGAGATTCAGTACTCTTTCAGAAGATGTGTCTTAGCGCCCCCTACCGTATAACAGTGAAAACACAAAAAGCTGGACATTTCCATCAATGGCAGGGAAAGAGTTAAAGACACTTCTACTAACACTAATAAAAAAGTACCGTATGACAGTAGCTAGGTATTCTTTAAGGTATCTTGTAAATGCATTATAAATTAATATTTAGGGATGCACGACATATCGGCAACATATCGTTATCGGCCAATATGTAATGATCAATTTTCACAATGTTTCCCCAAATTTTTTTTTACAGTGTAGGTAGGACACTGGAAATCTGTCAATTAGATGTTTTAGTAATGAAAATGATCTACATAAGAAAATATTGAGCTCAAACTTGACTTTTGACCCCTATTTTGAAGTTACTGTAATCTGCCTTTGTATTGTCTGCAAAAAGTGAGAAGTCAGAACAAGGCAAATGGTAGTGGAAGTAACTTCCACATTATCAATATTTGGTTGCTGTTCACCATTTACAAAATCATTATAGTAACACCTGTATAAAATCTAGTGACCATGGCATTTCAAAAGCAATCTCAACCATCCTTAAACGCTATTAGTAAAAACAACCTCTCAACTATTTGTTTTACCTATTCAGGTATCGTGTGTCAGAGAAGTGCTTCAGTGACAGATCTATGACACAGGCTACACTGATATAAGCATAAATGCATAAAAATATAAATGCTGCAAACTTTAATGGACAGTAAAACAAAGGCAGAATACCGTAACTCCAGGCTGACACAGTAACTTCTAATCAACGGCTAAACAATAGCAGCGTATCCAAACTCAACTTGAGCATTCTAAAACAAAGGCAAAGAACTGGTGTTACGGTGTTCTGCCTTGGTTTTTCCTGGGCTTTTGGAAGTTATTTTCTCGATAACACAATGGAATTGACTCTTAGATACTTATCCACATGATAAAGGAGGTCTTGAATGTCCCAAAAATATCATTAACTACTTTTCAATCAAAAATGAAGTTACTGACTTTTGCCTTTGTAGAACAAAAAAAGTACTTTATTCAGCAGGGTTCATAACATGATCAAAAGTTACTGTAAATATTTTTTTTTTATGTTATAAAATATATTTCAAATAAATTGTGTTCTTTTTGAGCTTCCTATTCATTAAAGATTCCTGAAATATATAAATCTAAATATATATAAATATATAAAAATATATAAATAAATATATAAAATTATTTTTTTTGTTAACAGCAAATGAGCATGTTAGAATAATTTTTGAAGGATCCTGTCACACTGAAGACTGGAGAAATGATGCTGAAAATTCAGTTTTGCCATCACAAGAATAAATTCCATTTAAAAAATATATTACAACAGAAAACAGTTATTTTAAATTTGAATATTTCACAATGTTTCAGATTGTACTATATTTCGGATCAAATAAATGCAGCTTTGGTGAGCATAAGAGACTACAGAGTGTGTGTACTAAAACTCATATTAATGGTAAGCAAAGCTACTTTCAAGTATACCAGTCATAGTACTATAAAACATGACAATTCAATGGTACTGTTCTGAAGGGTTGATACAGTACATCAACAGGGCTTTAATCCCAACAATGATGTGTAATACTGTCCGATTGCTATTTTTATTAGAAAACTACAACCTGTTATCACCTCTTGAAGAGATATTTTCTGAGTGTGACATTCACACTACACAATGACAGCTGATTAAAACCTACAATTTGAAACAGGACACATGGTGCGAATATCCCTTTAATTAAATCAGACACAGTTATCGCTTAAGACGTGGTTATAGAGGTGCTAATTCTTACACATCCAAATTTGTTATTCAAAATTTTCCTCAAAAGCAATGGATTCAGCTCTTTAAATGTTTCTACTAAAACCAGTTAATAATCAACTGATATTTTATTCTCAGTTTTAGTAACTATTCTAAGTTGTCTGTGGTGTTGTTGTTTTTGTTTTGTTTTACAGAAGATACTAGTATGACTATGAGTGAGCAAATAGTACTGGATGAGATGATAAACTGGAATTAGTTAAGTATTTTTTATCATATTACTTTTTACCATGGTTCAGCAACCACCACATCACAGGTTATTGGGAACAGGCCATCCAATCACTTCACATCAAAAGCTGGTTATTAAAGCTGGCCCCTCGAAGGGCCGAGGGTCTGTCCAAATACACTCCCCTCGCCTACTTGATGTAGTTGAACGCACTTCAAAATGGTGGCAGGGAAGTGCTTAGGGAAGTTTGCAAGTGTATGTCTAAAAGTTAAATAAGTGCTATGTCTAAGAGTTAAATTCTGACAACTGATATGTTAAATTTGTGGCTTTAAAAAATTATAATAATGAAATACACAATTTAACAATAAAAAAAATAAAAAAAAACTTTAAAAAATCTTATAATTCAGACTTTTTTTTAATCTCACAACTGCCAGGGTTCCATAGTTTGACCATGACACAAATAAAAATATAAGAACGTGCACAGAGTATATAAAAAACTGGCATTACATCAGGCTGAGGGAAAACATGTGTTTGTTTAGCAAGACACAATTACTTGTCTTTCCAGATTCTCTGTAATGCTGCCTGAAAATAACTCCCAGTTGACATGCGTATGTGTGTGTGTGTGTGTCCAAAAGAGAAAACAAATATTCAGCCTAGCATTTTTTTGTCAGGCACAATCCTGACAAATCCTACTCAACTTTCCAGTGTATGGTCCATTTCATCCAGGATTGAATCCACAAGTTCAGATGGACAACAGAGCAATTGAACCAGCCTGTGATGATGTCTAAAACAGAGGCAGCATGTAAGAATGTAATCTATAGGGGAATAAAGATGGCAGGCATGACAGCATCCCACATTGCATGCTGGGATACACTACATATGTAGTAACATGACCCGGATTTGAAGCTGCATAATCTGTCAAAACACTGACACATGGCGTGCTATTTCTACACATGGACGCACATGAACACATACACGCATTAAACACTCGCTCTGTCAATATGCTGTGAATGTACTCAAAGCCACACACACCACCTGATAACAATAATATAGAGAACAAAGTCTCTCTTGCTAAACATTAGCATGATTAATATAGTCTTTAACCCCCTCCCCCTCCCCTCCCCTCCCCTCCCCTCTGTTGTTACTGAAATTCATTTATGACAGTTTTTACATGGTACTACTATGGTATATGTTCTAAAAAAAAACATGGTAATAGCATGGTACATATCCAATACGTTTATAGTACCCCCTAGTGAATTATTGAACCATAATAAATTACTACCACAGCATTACTATCTGAGAACATAACTGTACCACGCTACACAGGAACTTTTTGTAAAGCACAGTTGGAAAGAGATCCCATAATAATGCATTATGATTTCACTGTAGTTAGTACGGCAATATAAACTATGGTTACCATGGTAAAAGCATGAAAAAGCTGTGTGTGACTGCGTGCAAAATTCTTTTGCAATTATTGTTACCGAAAACTGTAGTTGTAGGAGACTGGAGTGAACTTGACAGCGGGATATTAAAAGGACTAATAAGCAACAGAAGCTTGAGAGTGTGTGTGTGTGTGTGTGTGTGTGTGTGTGTGTGTGTGTGTGTGTGTGTGTGTGTGTGTGTGTGTGTGTGTGTGTGTGTGTGTGTGTGTGTGTGTGTGTGTGTGTGTGTGTGTGCGTGCGTGCGTGTGTGTAACTGAGCCACGATCTTGACCTTGGGTCACACCATATTCTCTCAGCAGCAGTGCAGTCCCTCACACTCTCAACGCGATGATGTCAGCTAAACGGGAGGGGAAAAATATTCTGAAGTGTGTGTCTGGAGACTCTCAACACCTCATTTACTGCCTTGGAGGAATGGAGGTGCGAGAAGGCGACCACAGTGGGGTCTGTTTCCCTTTTCCTGGGCTCATTAATAATAAAGACAAAGAGAATGGGGTCAGTAGGGGCTTCTGATCAGTACGACTTCAAGGAATAACAGATGTAAAACAAACACATGCGCTCATGCGCACACACACTCACTCACAGAGGTTAAGTGACCCTGTTACTGAGGCCAGACCACACACTTGTTCTCTGGCTCAGTGAAGTTTGATCCGTCATCAGGACTATTGTGGCCTGCTCTGGAGTCTGGACGTGCTCCCTCTGGCCTGGCAGACACAAATGAAAACAAGCCAAAACAACTGGGAATGAGTTTTCTGCATGTGTGTTTGTTTTTGAGGAGTTTGTGAACGCATACATCTGCTGGTTTGATTCAAGTCAATGCGATTCAAGTCAAAGTGGAAAAACCTAATTTGACACAGGACTATTTTACAATGAGCCTAGCGACTTCTGCTATGATTAATCAAAACAACCCTCCTTCCTGCTTCCTAATCTTTGTTTACTGTCAAAGAAACATGTAATCTTAACTGATCCCGGGTACATTTTCATAACTACTAATCATATCTGTTTAGGCCATGTAAAGTGTTTCGATAAGCTACACTATCTTTTGTGGAGGCTGAAGTGGATACTAAGCAATGGCATGCTAAGCTAACTCCTAATGCTAACACAAATCCTGGACAGGATTTTTCCTTACAAAAAACAAACACTTCTCTCAAACTTGCAGTATGTTACTGATAGTACAATACAATTTTGTACTTGTACTTTGTACTTTTGTACTTAGAATTTTTCTTGTGAAATAATACAGTTATCAGATGCTGCATAGTGAAGCATACGTTAAAAATTGGTAGAACCATGGTATTTTCGGAAGTACCTTTGGAACTACTACTACCACATAAATGGTATTGTACATTAATGTTAGTATTAAAATACCACATTACCACCACAGTATATTTTTTAAGAGATTAAACTACTACTATTTATTTATTTACATACATATACATACAGCGTAAATAAATTCCTGAACCATGATAAATATAAAAATACCATGGTTAAACCATCTGATACAGACCACAGTACCAATTGAGTACTTTTTTGAAAGAGACAAAAAACAATGGTATTACCACGGTACTTATTTTTCTTGTTAATGTGCAATAATATTACCTATGATATTATGGCAAAAATTATAGTTACAATGGTTAAAAGAATCCCCCCCAAAAATGGCACATTACTTTAATCATAACATCACTCCAGCTCGTATTCTAATTTCAAGCTTTTAAAATGTCAGGCTTCAAAATGTTTCACATAAATATGGGGAGAATTTCAATTGCAGCATTGAATTACAGAGTTTCAGCATTCAAATAGGAAACTGAATAGCGTCAAGGCACACTGTGAGAAAATGAAAGGCAGCCACTCTTTCTGCAGCTGCTTTCTGGAATAGTGTTGAACAGCTTGAGCTGTGAGGTGAAATTCAAGATATGCTTGTGAATAAATATCCTGAATGTACGCCAGCCGGCCAAAGGGAAACCCATTTTGACAAGCGTGTTCATGCCTTACTCGTTTGTTCTCTCATTCTCTCTGACAGTGTCTATAATTTGTAGCTTTAAGGATAACTTTAGGGTTGTAACACAGTGTTTCATGTAACTCATACAGTTTGTTTGATGCGAACATGAATCATACATGTTGCAAAGCTTCACTTTACTTTGGTGGAACTGAAATCAATGAGATGGTTTGCCAACGTTTCATCTAAAGAATAATATAATTAATATAATATAATATATAAAATAAAGGGGCATTTACACTGATATGGAGTTCACATAAATCGCTGTAGTGTTGGTTGCTAGCATTACTAGCGGTCACTCATGTCATGTCACCTTAATCAGATCACTTTGTCACTGCAAATCACTGCCAGGGTGAACGTACTTTTTGGAACAACAAAAAATTCCCCATCTGAAGTAAGCTTCAGTGAAATTGAAGTACATTTGCAAGTAGTGTTGTGTATCATACCAAATCTTCTTTAAATGTTTAACAATGACCATTTCAATCAATTCACGCCTTGATTTTCTTGCAGAAACACTGAGAGGTCGGCGGTGCTCACAGACAGAAGCACTGCTGTGCCAGAGATCCCTCTTGAGATATTCCCCTCAGGCCCAGAGGAACAGTAGTCGTCTGAGATATTATATCTCTCCCAAGACAGAAGCAGAGCGACTTCCTGAAAATGGATGTCTGGGGAGAATCAGCAGTGCTGAAGGCGCTACGTTAAATGGAAATGCACAGCAAGGTCGTCTCTTTCTATTCATCTTTGTCCTCTGTGTCAGCTACTGAGCCGGCACTTCAGTGATATTTTGCAGCGAGAGAGAGAGATAGAAAGAGAAAGAGAAAGAGAGAGATAGAAAGAGAAAGAGAAAGAGAGAGAGAGAGAGAGAGAGAGAGAGAGAGAGAGAGAGAGAGAGAGAGAGAGAGAGAGAGAGAGAGAGAGAAAGAGAGAGAGAAAGAGAGAAAGAGAGAGGAAATGACACGGTTTACCTGCTTTCCATCACTCCAGAGAAGATGGGTGGATGTCTCAGATTGGCATTCTGAGGAGAAAAGTGTCCCCCCACTGCCAAGAATCATCCATCACTAACGTTCCCGATGGAACACAGGAAACAGATCGACTTTCTCCTTAACGACGATCAATCCCAAGACTATCCCACTCGCAGAGGGAACATTTACAGCAGGCAGTAAAGAAGGCCTTTGGGGCCCAATTGCATCCAGTAATCCTGCTAAGTGAGCTATATTTCCCCCCTCCTAGTCTGCTATTAGACAGGCCAGGTTCATAAATGCTGCAGTTAATCTGGAAGCCACAACCCCAGCCTGAGGAGGTAATATGAGAGACACAAGGCCGCAAAGAAACCATCGCTGAGGCGGTTGAGTCACTGCTGGATACAACTGTACATAAATGAATCACACTATTTCATGACACACTGTGAAAATCCAAAGATGTGACACTCTGAGAAGGATGTAATTTTTATAGAGTCCAATTTGGGAAAGAGTATTTTAACATCTTGCGTAAAACTCAGAATAATTTACTGCTCATACAGCTCATAACAGTTTATGGCAGTAATTTGCCACTGAAAAAAGCTACAGCTTGATGCAACTTTATAAATGTATAAATTATCCATCAAAAAACATGGCTGCATACACTATGATGGGGTAATATAGGGTCAATATAAGTTGTCACAATGGAAATTTCTGCAAAAAATGTAATCCCTAAGACAATTATGATTCACAAAATAAAGCAAAAAAATGTGTTTTAGCCAATAGAAAGGATGATATAGGCTAGTATACAATTACAACATTTTAAGAATCCATTAAAAATAGCACTTTTTGTTAAAATATTCCTTTTTATTTATGTTGTTTTATTTATCTTTATATACATTTCTTGTCTACTACAATTTTCAATTTCAATCTAATTTCATTATAACTTTTTTTTTTTGCTGTTTGAAACCAACATAAGTATATTATGTATATTGCAAATATATTAATTAAAAAATACAATAAAACACCAGACCTCACTATATATAGTAATATTTTAAAGATTATTTTATAGACAATACTGGTTATTGTAGTTGACTACTGCATACAATATTAATTACTGTAACAAACCAGTAAAAAATTAATACTTTCCAGCAAGGATGCATTCAAATTTATCAAAAGGGACAGTAAAAAAAATAAATAAAATAAATTAAAAAAAAAATTATATATATATATATATATATATATATATATATATATATATATATATATATATATATATATATATATATATATATATATATATATATATATATATATATATATATATATATATATATATTAAAAAAAGCTGTTTTGTCAAATAGTAAAATATATACAGGTGCTGGTCATATAATTAGAATATCATCAAAAAGTTGATTTATTTCACTAATTCCATTCACAAAGTGATCTTGTATATTATATTAATTCATTACACACAGACTGATATATTTCAAATGTTTATTTCTTTTCATTTTGATGATTATAACTGACAACTAAGGAAAATCCCAAATTCAGTATCTCAGAATATTGTGAAAAGGTTCAAAATTGAGGACACCTGGTTCCACAATCTAATCAGCTAATGAACTCAAAACATCTGCAAAGGCCTTTAATGGTCTCTCAGTCTTGTTCTGTAGGCTACACAATCACGGGGAAGACTGCTGACTTGACAGTTGTCCAAAAGACGACCATTGGCATCAATATCACTGTTTCAACAAAAATATTAAGCAGCACAACTGTTTTCAACATTGATAATAATGATACATGTTTCTTAGGCACCAAACCAGATTTCTGAAGGACCATGTGACACTGAAGACTAGGGTAATAATGCTGAAAATTCAGCTTTGCCATAAGAGGAATAAATTACATCTCAAAATATATTAAAATAGAAGGCAGTTGTAATAATAATTCCCCATTAAACATTGCTTTTATTGTTTGTGATCAATTAAACAGCCTCTGTGAGCATAAGACATAAGACCAATTGTTGTGAAGAGTAGCGTGCATTCAGCAAAAAAAAAATACAGTTTAATTTATCCACTAGATATATAGAGTGCCATTCGATATGAGAAACAACGACCTGCCTGTGCAGTATTGCTAAGATAAAATAGAGGAACTCCTCTTTGTGTGCATCTAAGGGGTTTTATGAGCCTAAGTCGGCTGCGGTATAGCTGCTGACAGCCAAGAACAGTCACATCTACTTGTTCTATTTCCCAGCCATAACCTATTCTTCCCCACCCTTTCATTTGAGAAATCATACATCAAAATGTCTCCCACAGGCATACGTGCTTGTCGGGTGACCCTCCCTCATATATCTACCAGAAGGCCAGCACTCTTTATCAAGCAATCAAGGCCAGAGGTCAAGGACTTCATCCCCCACAATGCTTTTCACCTCGAGGCAAGCTGTCAAGAGGAGTCTGAGTCAGGCCAATGGAGCCAAGCCAATGGGGAGAGGATTTGGTCTCGGTGTCCATGGAAACTGTTAGATTTCTGCTTCTATAGCCGCCCTAAGTTCTTTTCATGGTTTCTTCAAATGCATCACAGAGAGCTCAGGTGTGGGTCTCATACGGTATATTTAACTCCACAAAGTGCTAATAGAACAGTAGTCGATGACAGATTCTAAACCAAAGACGTTGATTAGTCAACAGATGGCCAATGCACGCACAGATAATGAAATTAGAGTAAATTAACCCCTAAGCACTGATGCAGTCAGATGCAGCACTGACGTTATGAACTGATAGATAAACATTGTAAACAAGCAATATTCTGGTCTATTAAACAACGCTATGGAAAGACCTAAAGTGTCCTCCTCGTCGGACCAAATTGCTAAGGTCACCAGAGCTGTCACATGATGGATAATGCACATAAAGAGTTGTTCATTTGAGCACTTCTCTAGAGTGATGCAGAAGCAGATTTTAACTGTATGCAAATGAGCAGTGACATGATGCGGTGACTACCAATGGGAATGCTGACAGCAAGGTTAAATTGAGAATTCAGAAGTGATTCGAGAATTCTTCTAAAAATGCAATTCAGAATTCTGATTGGATGTAGCGAACAGGACGCAGAATTGCAATTCAAATAAAATAACCCCCGAAAATTGACACGGTAAAACCCAAGCAATCGTTACTGTTTGTATCACTGTGTATCAAAGTGCTGAGGAAGCCTCCGGAGTTGAAATTCGTATATAATAATAAATAGGTGATTTGTTTCTGACACACACTATAAGCAGTAAACCAATCACAACAGACTAGACCATCTGATCAATCAGAGCATAGGCTCTCAGAAAGGAGGAGTTCAGAGACATTCTATATTTGCCAATAGAAGTCGCACACATACAAGGAAAAAAATAGAATTTCTTAAAAATCTCAATTTAAGATGGCCAAGAACTAGAGGTCGACCGATTCATCGGTTTTGCCGATTAATCGGCATCGATAGTTGATTGGTGGAGCAATCGGCAAAAATCCACACCGATAGTTTTCCCGCGTTGCATCCGTTGCTGGAGCGGCTGAGACGTGCACGCTGTTATTACACAGTGCAAGAGCTCTGAGAAGGGTCTGTTGGGCATTTATATAGCACGAGAGTGACCTCTAGAGGCGAAAAAAACCTCACGTGTGTTGTTTACATTACCACGTGAGGCTGCCCGCTGCTGAACGGAGAGCACACGCTGCACAGAGAGCACTGACACTTCAGATGTTTAAAACCCGCCAGCGAAACGGTATGAATACAGAACACTGCAGTACTTGTTGCCAAATCATTATAAAGTAATTCATTTCTTGACTAGATGCTGCATTAACAGGAAAATAACGGCAGTGTGTGTGTTTGAGAGGCTGAGAGGACGCTAACATTAGCAGAACCTCAAGCAGTTAAAACAATGTGATAAAAGCACATCCAAGTCCGACCCAAATGTTGCACATATAAAATTAGTGATAAGATCTAATAAGATACAATAAGATTCCATTTGTAACATTGACTAAGGTTAATAAATGCTGTGGAAGTATTGTTCATCGTTAGTATGTTAATTTCAACATTAAATTGTTTGAATTTTTATCTGTTAACCTTGGTTAATGCACTATGAACTAACATGAATGATCAAGGTATAATTGTATTGCTCATATTAATACATGCTGTAAAAAAGTATGCATATTGCATATAGTTCATGTGAGCTAATACATCCTTGTTGCATAGGGACTTGCTTAGTGTTACCTATGATATGTACATGTTTCTAGGTTATAGGTAAAAAACTAATTTGACCTGTAATATTTTAATGTTTAAATAATTTTCTGAAGAATTTGTTATGTTAGAACTTCTCATTTTAATATTCATATTTATATGTTTTTAATTTAACACATTTTCAAAGTCCAGCACTGTTTTAGTTATGTTTTTTTTATCCAGTATCCATTTTAAAAACTATCGGTCGATTAATCGGTTATCGGTAAGTGCAGTCCAACCTAGTTATCGGTATCGGTAAAATACACTATCGATCGACCTCTACCAAGAATGCACCCAGTCATTACATTTGGTTGCGCAAAAAACAACAACAAAACATCTAGCGCTCACTGAGATTTAATTCATCTACATTTCCCAATGTGCTAAAAGAGAAAAAACCTGCAAATAAAAACATAAAATGTTACAAGATTGATATGAGCATAATACATTAACTCAGTGCCGTTAATAAAATAATAATGAGCTACAAATTGACACATAATTATACATTTCACTTTTTAATTAAGAGAGAGCGACGCTAGTCTATATCAAAATATACAACACTTTTTTTTCTTCTCAGGGAGAGAGCAAGAAATACTGAGAGGAAAAAGAGAGAGGGAAGTGAAGCAGAAAGAGTGTGATGTTCCCTCTGACAGCGCAGCCGTGCTCGTTAAACCTTTTCTTTATCTCTTAACAATCGCTCTAATTATGTTCATTGAAGGGGGCCAATTAATCCTGCATTGTCAGGCCCTGCGGCTAAGTGTTTCTCCCACATCCAGAGGAATCTGCAATTAACACAGCCAAATTTATTTAGTGACACTTCTCGGCTTTTGACTCCCTCCAATTATCCCTAATCAATGCTGCAGAGTGCTGGCGGGGGAGCAGGCAGGTCGCCCTCATTTGTTGAGAGAGGAATAAGTACGCTGAGCCCTCGGCCTCCGAAGGCCAGACGTGTCAGAGGAACGATGACATGAGCCTGTCAGACGTTAAGCAAAGCCAAGCAGAGAGAGAGAGAGCGGTGGGGTGTGGGGGGGGGTGGGGGGTGGTGGGGTGGGAGTAGTTCTCACTCTATTATCAGTTTACCAGCCTCAGCAGATCAGTAGACATTGAACGATGTATTTTTAGTGGAAATAAGCCTTGCTTGTCATCATTGGAGAAATTGATAAATAATTATTTTAATGATTTCCAGATCTATATATCAATCCATCCATCCATCCATCCATCAAGGTTCAGTCGTGGTGCATACAGTTTTTTTTTACAATTAATTTTAGTTGTAAGACTCAAGGACACCTTACAAACACAACAAAGCAATCAACATTAAACAAATAATCAATATTACAGCCTAGACAGAGTGGATACAAGCATAAGAATTAATCACATAAAAGTCTGCCTAAAAAGATGGGTCTTAAGGCGAGATTTAAAAACACAAAGACTTTCACTGTTTCGCATATCCCGTGGAAGCAGGTTTCATAAATAAGGAGCTGCATGACTAAAGGCTCGGGACCCCATAGAAGTAATGCAAGTTCGAGGGAGTGCAGTAGTAGATGATCTTAAAGTATGAGTAGGAGTGTAAATATGAAGAAGGTCAGATAAAGTATGACTGGCAAAATGATTGAGTGCCTTGTAAGTAAGAAGAATAATTTTAAAATCAATACGATATTTAACCGGGAGCCAATGTAAGTGTTGTAGTATGGGAGTAATGTGTTTAGCTAGAGGAGTTCTGCAATGATTCAACATTCAGACGATGAATACAGTCAGTCGCAGGCAAACCACACCCCAATCCAGAAGGGGGCGCGCACGGTAATGGAACACTGTTTGTTAACCGCCACAACAGGAAAAAGAGCAGAAGAACAAGAGACTATCTATGCATCAACCCTAAACAAGAGTTCAGATGGCACGCATGACGTACATATCAGAGTAAAAAATTTAGGGCAGGACTTGATTTTATCCATTAGGAATTAGTAATGGGCTATATAAATGATATGCGATATACACAATACAATTTGGCCTACGATAGAGATTTTATCGATCACGATAATGCACGTTGATGACAGAATCTACTAAATTTCTGCCAAATTTAGAGCCACGAGATGCAACTGGCAGCAATGCATCATCGTATTGGTCATCTTGAGTAAACATAGCTGAAAGCGGAGGAGCTGGTAAAAAAAGACCGGTGCAACATCCATTCTTTGGACTTGGTTCGGATTTAAGCCTTCCGACGCACAGATGCGCGTGCGCACACAAACACACACACTCGCTCACTGTCTTTGTAGTCTCTGCAGTGTTTCCCAAACGGAACCATTTTTCTTTCAAATTTTTCAAATAATTCTCTCTTTGTAAACTTTGTTGAATGCATGCGAGTGCCTCCGTATGTTTGAATATGACCAGTCATTTTCGCCGTCATCACCCGGGTGTAGTAGTGCCAGAAGACGCGAATGAGAAGTCATGCGCGCTGTGAGAAAATGTGTCTCTGTGCACTCATCCGAAAGCGTGCACACGTCTCACAGCGCACAGTTCTCTTTCAAGTCTTGCTCTTGAACAGACAAATTCACACAAAAAGTATGTCAACATGTCCATCTTGATGAGTATTCTAGCAGTCATAGTCTGTATATGCCTTCTCTTGAAGAAAAGAAAGCACAGATCTGACCAAACACTTTCGGGGGTCTTCTCAGCTTTTCTGTCCACAGACCCGAAACTGCAAGCCCGTTGTACGTGGCACCCCAGCCGGTGGATGAGGCATCCGTAGAGACAACAGAATACCAGGACACTTGTTTTAGAGGCACTGCTGCCCGTAGAAATGAAGGGTCCTACCATGGCTGAAGGTTTGGCGGCATCTCGGCATCACTTGGGCACGGAGGGACCCGCTGTGCCACGCCCATCTCGGGACTCGGCCGTGTAGTAGGGATGTGACGGTGAGGAAATTTTCCCACCGGTTAATTGATGTGTGACAACACCGGTAATACCGGTATCACCGGCGGAGGCTTTTAAATCTAAAGTAACATGCACACTACCGCTCTGAACTGAAAACGCGCCAGTGCGCGCACACCGTGAATGACAGCTCGTCTGTAAATGCGCGCTCTGTGAGGCCATGGGTGCGTCTCAATCAGTTCCCTAGTTCAGTAGTCAGGGCACTGATCAAGCATTGATCAGTCTATGATTGAGATGCACACCATGAATGAATGACAGTTCGTCCCCTTGTTTATCCTCGACGCGCCCGCACGAGCGCGAGGGTGCGCGCGGCAAAAAATAAATGCGCGGAGCCAGGCGAAAGTAATCAATGCGCGCTCTGTGCGGCCGTGCACATTTTACTTTCAGTTTTGAATTAGCGCCAATTCGGCTGCGGGTTGCTTGAATTGTGGGTTCATTAGCCTATTATTTTTAATGAAAAACACAACAACAAAACAAATGACAAACTCCCTTAAATAGGCGCTTTTACGTTTCGCTTTGAAACCAAATCTTCCGCGATCATCTCAGTCTGCTCCTCACTCTTAAATCTGATGAATGACTCCTGCCGCTGCCGAGACTCACGGTCGGATCCTGCTTTATTAAGCAGATACGTTCAGTTTTTATTTGTATTGTCTGTTCTCTAACTGAACTAAATTATTTTATTACTATAAAAAAATCAAAAAGACGGTGGGCGGTGCCACGGTGGGCAAGTGATGTAACCGGTGTTGAGTCTGGACACCGGTAACACCGGCAACACCGACTATCGTAGCAAGCCTACCGTGTAGCCAGCATTGAAGCGGTCTCATATGGAGCAGCCCTAGCTGTGCGGCTGCCATATGCCCCAGGAGCCTCTGAAATTGTTTCAGTGGTACCGCTGTGCTGCGTTTGAACGAATTCAAGCAGTTCAACACTGACTGGATGCGCTCCTCTGTGAGGCGCGCTGTCATGGCGACCGAGTCTATCTCCAACCTGAGAAAAGAGATCCTCTGTACGGGACAGAGTTTGCTCTTCTACCAGTTGACCCGAAGACCCAACTGGCTGAGGTGCCGAAGCACCATGTCCCTGTGTTCGCACAACTGATCCCGCGACTGGGGAAGGATCAGCCAGTCGTCAAGATAGTTGAGAAGGCGAACACCATGCGCTCTCATGGGAGCAATGGCCGCCTCTGTGACTTTCGTGAAGACACAGGGCGACAGGGACAGCCCGAAGAGCAGGACTTCGTACTGACATGCTCATCCGTCGAAATGCAAAGCATAGAAACGGTCTGTGTCGAGGGATAATCGAGACATGAAAGTACGCGTCCTTCAGGTCGATCGCTGCAAACCAATCTTGAGGACGGATGCACCTGAAGATGTGTTTCTGAGTTAACATTCTGAACGGCATCCTGTGAAGGGAGCGGTTCAAGTATCGCAGAACCAAGATCGGTCGAAACCCGCCGCATTTCTTGGGTACAATGAAGTACGGGCTGTAGAACCCGGACTCCATATCGGCTGGAGGGACCGGCTCTATCACGTCCCTCGCCAGTAGGACAGCGACCTCTGCCTGAAGCACAGGGGTGTCCTTCTTCGATACTGAAGTGAAGTGAACGCCCCTGAACTTGGGGGAGCACCGGGCGAACTGAATCGCATAGCCGAGTCTGATGTTACGGATGAGCCGGGCTGGGAAGCACTAGCCAGGCTCCCAGAGACCGTGCAAGCTGGACCAACGGCACCACAAACGTACACGCAGCGTGGCAGCGTAGCGGCATGCAGGGACCCGACGGACGGCACTGTAGCGGCCCGAAGTGGGGTCTGAGTGTGCTGTGCAACACTACCTGCTTCTGCTGAGGGGGTGTGCGAGTGTGGGAAGGCCGCTTGTGTGCGTTCCCACAGCCGGCACCCCCTGCTGGCGATTTGGAGAGGCACCAGAGGCTGACAAGGCATGGGAGCGTTGTACACCGCCCAGCGCGCTCTCCAAATGAAGGAGGGGCTGAGCGTGGCAAGGCTTTGTGGCGTTGCACACGGTCTGCCTCACCTCCTTCCTCAGCGGGGAACAAGAGCGGCGAGGCATAGCGTTGCACACTGTCGTCCACGCACCGCTGAGAAGAGGGGAATGAGAGTGGTGAGACTTTGTAGCATCACACACTGCCATTCTTGCCCTCTTGTGGGGAGGGGAATGAGAGCGGCGAGGCTTTGTAGCGTCACACGCTGCCATTCCTGAACTCCCGAGACCCAGAGGTATTGGAACTGCTCTTGAGAATTCAGCCGTAGTCAAAAGCAAAAGATTAGACTATAACTAAATTTTGGCATGTAGATGTCTTCAGGCCAGGGCACTTATCAAACGTGAAGTTTGAGGCAGATTGCACATTGTATGCTTGAGTTAAAACAACTTCCTGTTTCAATAAGAGCATGCTTTAGTACTCAGCTAAGTGTTGCTAGCATGTTTTAGAATTTTTCTAGCATGTTTAGTACTCAATTGCACATTTTAGTATTTTTTTTTTACTACTCAAACATGTGAAGTTTAGGGCAGATTGGACATTGTATACCTGAGTTACAATAACTTCCTGTTTCGTGGCGTAAATCGCATTCATTAGCACTTAGCCAAATGTTACATGATTTAACGTGTTTCAAGTATGTTTGGTACTTCATGGCATATTTAAATGTGTTTCAGGGAGTGCATTACAGTGCAAAGCATGCCATTTCCTGTTGCCAGCATGTGGCGCTATGACTTACTGAATATCGGCATGTAGATGTCTCCAGGCCAGGATTCTTATCAAACGGGAAGTTTGGGGCAGATCGGACATTGTTTGCCCGAGTTACAACAGCTTCCTGGTTCATGACGAAAGATAGAATTTTGTCAGGCCGCCGCGGACTCGCCCTTCAGCGAAAACTCAAGATCTTCACAATTTAACGTCGCAAAGCCCTTTAGATTAGACTGACCAAATATGATGTTGATCTGATTAAATCTCTAGAGGAGTTCATTAAAACTTAATTTGTCTGGAAATGGCAAAAACTGCAAACATTTTGCAGAGAAAATGCAAAATATCTCACTTGCTGTTGGGTTTTCAGATTTTGCTTTAGAACTTTTTTGTAGGTATTGGGCAGTTACATTTGTCTACCAAATTTCCTACTTTTACGTGAAACGTAGCGTGAACGGCGCTTAATTGAAAGTTTTTTTGTAGGTGGTGCTATCGAGCCATTTTGCCAAGCCTAATTCTGAAACCCATATCAGATGTAAATTTTCACCACTTCTGACGCTTGTGCAAAATTTCATTTTTGTCAATTTCATTCTCGAAAATACGATTCATTTCGGAGAAGAAGAATGATAGGCTGAGCAATTCCAATAAGGTCCTCACACCATCGGTGCTCTGGCCCTAATAATTTGCATGGTTTGATGTGCTAAGCGATTGTTTATAGTAATGCTTTTTTTCTCAGCTGGTCAGAACAAAAGTTGCAGACATGTTACTTTTTCAGATGACATTTTCCGGTGAAAACTCATATTTTGGCCATACTTCCAAAAATCTGTGATTCCAAAGTATAGTATCCATACCGGTGTGGTGACTGACAGCCACAAATACTCTTCAAAACAATAGATTAATCCGCACTGAGGAGCCGTGCAAATGCACAACCCCCGTAAAGATGACAATTCAGCAAATAACTGTAATTGCAGGTTTCAAACAGAGATGGCGACAAAGAGGCAAAACTTACGGACTGCAGCTTTAATATAATGGTGCATGCAAATGTACTCAGTGTGTTTTGAAACACTTGTGCATTTGCAAAACAAAACACAGACTAGGGATGGGCAATATATGTCAAAAATATACTATCAATAATTAATTATCTAATGATAGCCTGCGATTCGTTTAGTTTAATTTAAAGGGTTGATGAATTGAGAAATTAACTTTCCCTTGAGCTTTTGATATATAAAAGTGAATCGTGATACAATTCGGAGCTGAAAACTTCCTTGTTAGTCAAAAATTTTTTTTTATTGAAACCAGGCACAGAAAACGCTCGATCTCGGAATATGTCGACCCTTGACGTCATCGCATGCTGAAGCGCCACCTCAACAGAAGAAGAAGAACGTCTGCTTCTGTAGCCCCGCCCTGATCCCGCGATTCGGGATCAGACTCGGACATGTCTGGGCTCGCAAAGCCCAACGTCCCGGGACTATGTGTTTTTCAGACGGGCTACCAAAACGTAAGCCTGGCCTGCCGACGGGCTATCTTTAAATAGTGAAATAACATTCTTTCATCTTTCTTGATGTGCATTGTTCGCTCTCTTGACTTGATATTTGAAGGGCACGTGCGTGTGTGTGTGTGTGTGTGTGTGTGTGCACGGTTCGCGGTTATATTCACCCATCGGGCGGGCCAAGTAATAAAAAAATAACTTTCCAATCAATCGGAGGTGGATGAGAGATAAATAATTGTGTTTGTTTGATAAAGACATTTTGCGAGCCCTGTGGCCGAATCATTCCGGTTGCCGTTTCTCAACACGCTTAGTTTTAAAACAATCCCTCAAGTGTACTCACAGGGGAGCTGAAGCTCATTAAATATGCTAATCTTATCCAATCCTAGCAGTGGGTGTTTACTTCCAAGACTTCAGTGCGGCACGCCCATTAAAACCGAGCGTTTCTTGAGAGAGCCTCAAAACCAGGGCAGAAAATAGCCACTTATTCATTATGATGTTTTTGAATGTAAAAACCATGCAAAAGTCATAAGTTGACCTCAGACAACAATATGAAAAAATGTAAAAAGCCAGTTCATGACCCCTTTAATTATCGAAACTTTAAAGGATTATTTTACTTTTCTTTGTCTGTGCTTCAACTAACAGAAAGCATTATGTTGGTGTTGCAAATAATTTCCACTCAGTTCTTATCGAATCGGTGTTTGAAATTAATTTTGTTTTGTGAGGTGTTTTTTTTTTTTCAATTTTATGTTCATGGTGAAGGTGGACATTCTGGTAGTGATCGTAAGAATGATAAATGTTGTCACATAGCACGGACCCTTTTGTGCTGCTCTGAAATGTTAGCATTTGATCATGCATTGATCACACGTTCCAAGCACTCCTACACATGTGCTACACACATACACAGCAAAAAAGGGTCACCTCTAAACACGCCAACATCTGACAACTCAACTTAGCGGTGACAGGCCCAAAGAGAGCCACAAACAAGACAAGAAATCTATTAAATATCCTGGCATGAGCAGCTCACACACACAAACAGACGCAGACTGATTAAAAACATGCAGCTCAATACACACATCCATGCATCCATCCACTGAAGCTATGGCTACACTCATTCAGATACATTTGAAAACGCATCTTTTCTTTTCGTCCACACTGAGACAGTGGTGTTGTCCTGCGAAAACTGAGCTTTTTGAAGACGCTCTAACAAATGGATTGTGCAAATCACGAGGACAAATGCGTTTTAGGAATGGCAATTGTGCGCAACGAGATATTTTGATAATAAAATGATTGTGCCAGAAGAATAGCATGAGAACTTTATTATGTATGGTCTCTCGGTATCATCTAAATGAGCTTTTAGTACGTTTCACGAATGCACAGTAAGGGGTTGTTCACACTAGGGATGCAACAATACAGTCAGTCCACGGTTCAATACATACCTCGGCTTTTAACCACGGTGTTCAGTTCGGTTCGGTTTTGATGGCTTGTCACATCAGTTTTTTTGCTATTCTATTCTAAGGCGACAGGAACAGCAAGAGGTTAAGGAGAAAAAAGACTATTTTTTTATTGCAATACTCTTTCTTTATTTTACTTAAAATAATTGAAAAACCTTACTTAAACTTAAAACTTTACTTTAAACAAAACCCTTGTACACATTCCTAGTGTATTGTATAATATAAAAATGTATATAAAGATTTACACTGGCAGCTCAGAGCTGTACAGCAGCATTTAAGTATGAAATTTAATGAATAAGTGTAAAAATAAAACACCACATAGACTTCACTATAAAATATACATTGATTCTTATTAAAGCTACTGTATTAAAGTTCTTCAGGCAAGAGCAGAGGGATTATCTCTTTGTCTTGTGTTGTTGTATTACCATTAAAGGGATAGTTCACTCAAAAATGAAAATTCTGTCATCGAGAAATGAATACAGGTTTGGAACAATATTGAGTAAAAAATGTAAAATTTTTAGAGGTGAACTGTCCCTTTAAGGACAGCGTGTTCACTAGGCTGCTACTGTCAATTTAAGACCTGCGTGCATCTAATATACAGACACGCCGATTTTACTTTCACTTTAGACATAACCGACTGTGTTTATGTTAACCTTGTGTGTATTTGACAGCATTAGCGCAGTAAGACGACTACTTAGTCCAGCAATCACGTGTTTGACAGGCGCTCGGAAAAGCACATGTTAAAACAGTGCATATGCACGCGAATGAAGGCTTTAAAAATAATTCATTAAATGCAAAACCGAAAAACACGCAATTCACAAGCGCGTATTGAACCGTGAATGCCGTACCGAACGGTTCAATATTATATTGAGAATTGTGGCATCCCTAGTTCACACAGAACACAATTTTGCATCCCACTGCTTTTCTATTGTTTTTCTTTCTAAACATGCACTAGACTGACAGTTTTGACCGTTGTGCTCACGTCTGGTGTATTTTGCAGTGTATAGCACATGAAACTGCATTCTAAAAACATTAATCTTTTAAAAATGTCTCCATGATGTTTCAGTGTGGATGAGAAACTTTTGGAAAATGCTTGAAAACGCTAGTGGACTGAGAGCGTTTTGTAAATGAAATGTTTTTTTTTTTTTTTTTTTCAAATGTACCCGGATTAATGCAGACATGGCCCGAGACACATCCAACATTTCGCCTTTGCCTCGAATGAGGTCTTACCACATATTTAACACTTTAACCCGAATCTACATCCCTCCTCCCACTTCCACAAACCCCCTCCTCCCGTCTGGCAATCGTGCCGCCACACACGCCGCTTCTTGCTCTCTCGGTAATCAGCTTAGCTGCAGCCTGCTCGCTTGGCCGCCATCGTTAGTTGGACAAAACCACAATGCGAACCTCCCACCAGAGCCCGGGCCTAACCTTCCAGCATTCACAGTATGCCAAGGGCCTTCATGACTGCCTCGGTCCCATCTGGGGCACTCTTTCCCCTGGGACAGTAGCAGTGATACGCCCCCCTCTGTCCGGTTAACCTCAGGGGAACTCTGGAGCTATTGTTTATGGGCTATCAGTCTGCGGCCCTTTTGTTCAGCAAATGACAGATGCCACATTGTTTGACATGTACACGACACACTTCGGATAAGGGTGGAGAGGAGGCTGGCGAGAGGGGAGGAGATCGAGGCTGGGAAGAAAAGAGAAGGGGAGGAGAGAGGAAAAGGGCAGGGGACGGTGCTTTGTGCCACTGCGAGCTGTCAAAGCAGCCGTAATCCCTTTCAGCCCTTCTATTGTCCCTCGAGCTCATAAAAGTGACATCACACTTAGGTCCAGATGACAAACGGCAATGTGTAATGTGAATTCGAAAAGCACCGTATTGTGTCTGCAACATCACGTCGACTGTTAACAGAAATATGCATGAGGTTATCCTTTTTAAATCAGAGCAAAAATGCATAAAAAACAGATTTGGGAAAGATAGAATATGCACTTAAGAATCAAAGCAAGCCCATAAGAGCTAATCGTGGCAAATTAAGAGCTAAGCTACCTGAATGCGTCACCATTACCTCCATTGAATCTGCATTTTGTGCACATATCACTAAAAGCAAATGTAACATTTACCCAAAGTGCATTCAGATCTGTTGCTGGGTGAAATGAGAGCATGTTGATTAGTTGAAGTACTAGACTTCCTAAAATTAAGCACCACAAGTGTATATACATCTAGCAGGAGCTCGATATCTACGACACAAAAGGACACCACCATTTCCTGCGTCTGCATCGAGTCCTAACGTGAAGACACAGTGCCCCCTAGTGGGCTAAAAACCTAAACAGAGTAGACCCATAACAGACTGAAGGACTGCAAAGATGTTCATATTGTATAGGGCTGCAATGGTACTCCCTTCCCCCACATTTCATGTGCACTTCCTGTCCTAACCAGCAGGGAGCAGTGGTGTATAACACACACGCTGGCCAAAAACACACACTAAGCAAAATCTGGAAGTCTCAAGTAAAGAAAAAGCAGAAGGTGTTGATGTTGTGGCATTTCTTATGTTATGTAAGGAGCTGTAGGATCAGCCCTTTTGAGTAGGCTAAGCTTTGTGGAATGAGTTTCATCTGATTGGTTTAAAGTGATAATCATCTTAAATGCATCTGAAAGCAGCTTTACTGGCTCACAGACATAAACTCAGAGGGAATATAAAGCCTTAAGAGAAACACACACAAAAGCTGGCTTGCAACCCAGACTGTCAGAGAGGGTCTCGCAACCCTGTCTGTTTTATTACTCATAAGTGGGCCCACTCAAAACAAACAAACCAGGACAAAACTGCAAAGGACTGAGACTGAGAGAGAGAGAGAGAGAGAGAGAGAGAGAGAGAGAGAGAGAGAGAGAGAGAGAGAGAGAGAGAGAGAGAGAGAGGCTCTGAGACTACTGGTTAAAATATCTACTTTTGCAGTTTTTAACTATGTATTCATATTATTTTTATCTTTGCAATCTTTTCATTACCAATTAGTTATATTGTTTGTTTTACACACACACAATTAGATAAAACACGTGTGTCCTGGTAAACCCTACATTATGTGGACATAATGTCCCCACAAAGATGGCAATATCCAAAATCCTTGTCGGAGTGGGAACATTTTTTGGTCCCCATGAGGAAAGCAGCTTATAAATCATACTAAATTGTGTTTTTTTTTTTTTATGTAAAAATGCAGAACGTTTTTTGTGATGGGTAGGTTTAGTGTAGGGGTATAGAATATAACGTTTGTACAGTATAATAAACATTATGACTATGAAAGGTCCCCATAAAACATGGAAACAAGGTGTGTGTTTGTGTGTTGTCACGATACCTTGAGGAATATCGATATTTGCTACCCTTTGAGATGCCATGGGGGAAAACTGCCATATAGATTTTTTTTAAATATTATCTTATAATTTTTGTCCATCCATTGAAAGTCTAGGTAATTCATATTTTCAAGCTTCAAAAAGTGCATGACACATCATAACAGTAATCCATATAAATCATGTGGCTTCATCCAAGTCTTCTGAAGAGATGGGCATTTTGTGTACATTTGACCATTATCCGCAATAAGCCACGAAAAGAACTCAATTTGGTACTTGTGAGCTGTTTAAGAGGCTGCTTTGTGTGTGTGCCTTTTTGGCTGAGCTCAAAACCTGCGGGAATTATGGCGGGTCAAAAAAAAGGTCCAAACATTAGATTAATGACTTGCAGCGGGGAGTCACTATACTATTGCCAGTAGCTACTGAGTTTCCCACTGATAGGCCGGCAGTGGATCTGTATACTCACTCTCCTCACTCAGTGGGTGACTGACTTTCCTTACGACATGAGGACTAATGACTTTTTGCGGGAAGTCACTAAACTATTGCCAATAGCTACTGAGATTCCCACTGATAGGCCGGCGGTGGATCTGTATACTCACTATCCATTGAGTCATTCAGTCAACTGAATCGTTCAGTAATGAAACAGTTGCCGGAGACGATAGAGTTCTGCTGTGGATTTGTTTGTAACTACTTTTGTTGGCGAATTAAAGAAAGAATGGTTACACTTTATTTGGTTAAACCATTTTAAGGTGTTCGTGTTACAGTGAAATTATACATTTAAGTACTGAGTAATAATAATAATTAACTACATGTACTTACTATAAGGTTAGGGTTAGAAATAGAGGTTGGTTTAGGGTTAGTTGCATGTAAATATGCATATTTTATAGTTATTACTAGGGATGGACCGATACTGTTGTCAAGTATTCGTACTCGTAAAACTACCCCGATACAACCGCACCCGATACCACTTTATGGCAACGCATCTTCGGATGTGGAGCCGCGCGGAAAGTTACATAATTCGGCATGCACACCGCGGTGCCAAGTGCAAAGTGGTCTCGCGCTCTCAAAGCGCAGGACCGCCATAGTATGGCTTAATTTTTGCCGCGCGCACCCGAGCGCTAGTGCAGACGCGGCGAGTATAAACCAAACCGCTCGTGAGGCAGATACCTCACGGTAGTGAGTGCTGAAAGTGAAAGGCTGTTTAGTAGGGATGTGCGCAATGACGAGCCTAACCCCGGTACTAGTATAACAAGCCTAAGCAAGCTTAATTGTTATACTAGTTTGACATGACATGGAAAAGTTTTGTTTAAGCTTTCAAAATCCCTCCTTCAGCCGAGTGGAGATTTATCTGAAGCCTCCGCGAGCACCAGAGAAAACCAACGCATGCAAAACCTGAGGTAAAATCGTATGATTTTGTTTTGCTGCAGATATACACTTTTCAAAATAATATATTAATTTCAAGATATAACATTAACATGACAGTAATTTAAACATGGCCTTTGTAAAAAAAAAAAAAAAAAAAAAAAAAAAATTATATATATATATATATAATATATATATATATATTTAAAGCAAAACCTTAAATGTGCCAAAAAAATGTAAACGACTAGTATTTTCCAAGTCGTCTAGCAGCAGCACTAACGTTTAATCGACTAGTCTCGCACATCCCTAGCTCAGTGTCACACATTGTAGATGAAAACAGAAACAGGCTCATAGCTGATAATGGAGAGAATTTTCTTTTCATCAAAAAGAACCAGCCTCTCACTTTTCCGAAAACAGCTGTATGGCTATGATGATAACATATAATAATTTAATTCAGTGGTTCTGCTATGTTGTGTGGTACTGGAATCCACTGAATGTTACAGGTTACATTTATGTGGGCAGCAGTGCCATGTTTGTTTAGGAAAACACAAAGTTGAATGTTAAAATGTCAGCAACAGCATCAATTTATGAATTTACTTTGTTATAGTAAGAAAGTGAAAATCATCTGATGAAAATAAAACATTGTTAGAAGAACTGTAATGGTATTATTAAGTACTCGAATCAGTACTCGGTATCGGCAAGTATTCAAAAGTACTTGTGGTAAAAAGTGGTATCGGTGCATCCCTAGTTATTACTACAGTAACTACATGTAACGTGTAACAAGGACAATAAGGAACATAAAATGTTACAGAGAGAACAGAAAATATTGTCAAAAAATACAAGTCACTTAATATTGACAGCTTTTTTTGTCGACTTGTTTATTGAACTGTTGTATAAAATCAATGTCACTTTTGCAATCATGCTGTTATTTGTGAAAACAACACTATATGTTGCTTGAATTGTCAACGTAACTTTTGTCTGCTGTGTAAGGAAAGTGAGTCACCTATAGAGTGGTGCAGGTATGACTTTACTTTGTAGGCCAATCGTCAGTTAGCATCACACTGGTTCCCTTTGAGAAAAACCCAATAGGATTTTCCCCTTTTGGATTATTGCAAATAACAAGCTCTGTGAGCAACAAAAGTTTATGATATTTACACGTTTTGTCCATCGAGATAATTATCACAGATGAACACAACTTTTATTAATTTTGAAGTCTAAATTCAGTCGCCAGAAAAAAAAAGGTAGGCTATAAACGGACTAGACCACGGTTGCTCGACTTCAACGTCACCATCACTAAGCTTCTGACAACTCTATTAGTTATCATCTCAAAACATTTTCCCAGAACGTTTGTGTTATACTAGTTTACAAGAGCACCATTATTAGCATAATGAGGCTGTAAAAGCGGACTGAGCTTACCTTTTCGGTGTGATGACGATTAAATCACGAGTGCGGCAATACCGATTATGTCGTATAACAAACCATGAAAGTGTCTTGAGCTTGTGTTTAACACAAATCTTATTTCACCCATTTAAACAAAATCCTATTAAAAAAACCCATTGCCTTTGGGACGAAGGAACTGGAAGTGCTAAAATGCTAACTCGCTTCACCGTTTTGGCTTACAAATGAATGTCATACCTGCACCAGTCTATTGCCTGAGGAGAGTCAGTCGTCGGCTGTGTGAGGAAAGTGAGTATACAGATCCACCACTGAACAACTTCTGAACGTCTGAAATTCAGTAGGAGCTATCAATAGTATCATGACTTCTTTTGGACTTTTTGGCTCGCCATAGGGTATGAGTAAAATTATACGCATACCTGCCCGGAAATTCAGGGTCTGTAACAGAAACACTATTCAACTGGAGCGAGAGGAAGCGGCCGTGTGCTGGTATCGGTGTATCGATACTACAGGAAATGAGTATCGGAACAGTTTCGGATATTTCATAATTGGTCAAACGTAAGGTTTCTGTGTGCATATTACACACTCACATCAAAATCTCAAAATCAAAGAGAACCCATTATAACCACTGAAGCTGTCTACACTGGAACCAGAATACAAATGCGTGTTCACTTTACTCCACGCTTGACTCTGCTGACAAGAAGGCAAACTGAGGAGTAAATAGAACTGTAAAGGAATATTCACTTTTACACATCCTGTTTAAACAGCTTAAAGGGGTGGTAAACCACGATTTCACTTTTCTAACTTTAGCTAGTGTGTAATGTTGCTGTTTGAGCATAAACAACATCTGCAAAGTTACAACGTTCAAAGTTTAAAGCAAAGGGAGAAATTTGCTTTTAAAGAAATCAATTTCTAAGGACTACAGCAAACGGCCGCTAGGCACTACTACACATTCCTCCAGGGTCGCTGACATCACCAGCCCCAATATTTACATAAACCCCTCCTCCGAGAATATTAAATAAGGGGGGGCGAGGCCATTTTGTATCGCAGCAGGGAAGCGTTGTTGTGGTGGGCTAGTTAGTAGGCTGGAGTGTTGTTGCCGCAATGCCGACGAAACACTGTTATTTTCATCCGGATTGCAGGTCCACTTTGTTCAGCCTTCCTAGGGACGGGGGTGCGTTGCAGTGCGTTTAACATACAACGTTATATGCATGCGTGTATGAGACAGAGGGGAACATGGTCGCATTTGCAGCAGATATATGCTGCCCATCATAAATCAAAGCATGAAACAGACAGGGGTCAGAGGAGAAGACCGGAAAATGTGACATAATGGACAATATTCATCTGTATTTGCAATACACGAACCGCGGTTCAGCTGCGCGAGACAAACACTGCCAGTGTGTGAATGCACGACGGGCACGTGCGGCTCCCGCTGCACATTTCACGGTGGAAAGCTTCCACAATCTTCGCGAGTTCAATGCAGGATTCGCACAACAGCTTGTCCTGAAAGATGGATTTAAAAACAGAACCTGTTTACGGGCCACAACCTGTAAGTATGATTTGTCGATGTGTTTTCCTGTAATAGTTCGTATTGTTAATTGTACATTGTAGCAAGGAAGTACAGATGACAACGCTGTTTGGCTCTGCAAACCAGTTTGTTAAATGCTCATTCATACTTAACTTTATCCGACAAACACCTAACGTTACAAACTTTTTAAAATCTCAACAGTGAACGTGGCATTAGTGTACATTATTCTATTTATGTATTGTTTATCTACAGGCATGCTAAACATGGTTCTGTGTTTGATTTGGATACTAGTAAAGCCAATGTTTAGTGTTTGTTCTTGCGACAGATATTTGGCTAAAATTGTTCTAAAAATACAAAAGTAACGGTGCCATTCAGTAGCGATCACTATAGTCAGGTTCTGCTCGATCATCTTCACTAAAATTGTCTGGGTCTGATTCGGGCTCAAATTGGTATGGTTTTATTGACTCCATTGTTTCTAATACTACCCAAAGCACAGGCTACCGGTAAAGGTAAGGGGCGTGACATTTCCGACAAATGTGCACTAGGCGGTTAGCGAATCACAACACACTGGGCCAGCTAACCAATCTGAGCCCATTGCGTATTTTTGAGGGACTGGCTTCATACAACCCGGAAACCATCAGACCGTTTTTACAAGGAGGGACAGAGCAGTGTAGAATAAAGGTAAAATATATGAAAAATAATGCAATTTTTTAAAAACGAAGCATGAACACAGTGCACCCCACAAACACAATCAAGCTTTCGAAAGAATGTGTTTTACCACCCCTTTAAGGAACAAGTGGATGGTTTATTTTCAATGACATCCTGGATAGCATCAGATATGATTATATGTTTGGTCAGAGGATTTGACTGCAGAAGGTTTTGTAAACGAGGCAGAGTGTAATGGCGAATTCTCAAAGAGACTTTTGTTGACCGATGAAGCAGTCAGCGGTATTGGATCTGACAGCAGCCACATCACTAACAGTAAGTAAACGATTTCATAATGCTTTATCTGTAAATTACGGTTTTATATGGATAATGTTTTCAAAACACTTACTCGTGTGTAATAGCGAGTGGGCGTTGATATGTTCTCCTATGCAATAAAGTTAGCCAATCATAACAGTGACTGTTCAATTTTATAGGGTTGAAAATTCGTTTTTCTACATATAATTTGTGCAAAAACTTTATTAACACAAGTGAACAAGGGAAAAATCCATGTCATGACCCCTTTGTAGTAGGTTTTTAATTCATGAGACACATAGAAGCCACGTGGTCTCAGCTCAGCATAACCGACATGCATTGAAACTGCTAAAGGAAGCCAAATGTAAAAGCTGTCAGAAAGAAAGTGCGCTCAACATGCCGACTCTAACCTCTAGATTTACTACAGATAAAATAAAACAGACCTTTTCACACTTTGGTCTTCTGCATTTCTCATTGCATGCTTTATCGTTGCATAACTAGAAGAAATCATCACGTATCAGAATGAGCAATGTCCACTGCTTCAAATATGCAGACTTCTCCTTTCCAGACTCTATCCGTCTTAGTTTCTGGCTGTTGAATAAAGCCCGGGCAGCTAATTCACAACCTTGCAAGTGCTGCGCTGAGCAAATCCCTATCGTCAGACATCTGAGGCTGGGTGAAATTACAGCTCACTCTTTCAGTCTCTCAGCTGCTATTAGACAAAGTGAGCGTTTGAAGAATACGTCACATTCTGTAGGGCATAAATTGTACAAGGGGCTGCGCAATATTGAACCAATTTCAGCTTAAAAAGGCCAGAAATTCCTTGAGTAAGCAATCCAAGAGAAAGATCTAATCAACCTGGTACCAAAAAGAAAATCTGTTCCAAAAATGAAAGCTGAACATTGCTATGAGTGCATTCAAGGTTATTCTTGATTTTCTGTGCATACCCTGGTTTGTAATGTTCTATTAACTGTAATGTGCAGCGAGTCACGGATCCTTAAAACTCAAATGAAGGCCTGCTGTGTGTGTTTCTCTTCATAGTTTTGAGAGGCCTCGACTCAGTGTTCATTTATATTTCTTTTAGCCTTAGATCACAACAAGCTGGAAATCAGGGATGTGCGCAATGACTAATTTCATTAACATTTAAACGGAGACAGTCTGTTTGTCTGTATAAAAGTCTGGAAATTAAATTAACAAAAAAAGAGAACCATTCAACATCTATATGCAAATCAACAAACTGAGTAAAAAAAAAGCCAGAGATTACCAAAATGGTTCCATAGTCAAGACATGCGCACATTGAATGAGATGGTTGAACCAGGGGCGTACATTTCATCTAACAGTTGGGGGGCGACAATAAACATAACATTTCTCAAGAGCCATATTTGAAGGGCACACAAATAATACAGCCAAAATCGTACTTGTAAGGATATGTCTACCACAAAAAAAAAACATTTTGTACTTATTTGGCGTTTTGGGTGCACAAAAAAAAATGATCTAATGTCCGTTTTTCTTTGTCATTTTATCTAACCAACAACACAACGCGATAGTTGTTTAAATATGAGTAAGGTTCACCACGCGGTCATATTATTATTATTAAATTATCTTGCATCCACAAAATAGTATTTTATACTATGATATTCAGATATTTAGCTATTCAACTGCAGCAAGCCATCTGATCTGCCACTTACCATATTGAGCAAAACCCAACACAGATTCTGACAGTGCGGCCGTGCGCATATACTTTAGGTTTAGAATTAGCGGCAATTCGGGGACGGGTTGCTTGAATTTTGGGTTCATTAGCATTCTTAATGAAGAACACAGCAAGAAAACAGTACAATGACACACTCCCTTAAAAAGACGCATTTAGCTTTGATACAAAATCTTTCGCGAACATCTTGTCTGTCAGCTGTTTGCTCTCGTGATAAATGAAATCTGACTCCTGTCCTGCTGGTCTGTGCGGCGACTCTCCTTCGGCTCACACTATATTGGGCAGACACGATCAGTTTTTAATTGTTGTGTCTTTTATTACTATAAAAATGACAACGACGGTGACCCGGGGTGGTGCCGCCATTACAGCTCACTCTTCCAGTTTTGTGGGCAAGTGATGTTAACGGCATTTTGCCTAATCTGTATTAAAGAGAAAACAATCACTTCATCTGATGTTTAAAGTGAATAAAATAGCCTTGACAGCTACCTGCTGGTGCTTCACAACTGTTGTCTGAAGAGCTGTTCTCACTTGTGTGGTAGTTTTTTACGGTCTATGGCCCTGTCCCAAAAGGCACCCTAAACCCTCGCGGTCTTCCACGAGTCCGCACTTTCATGACGTAATGCCGCTGCTGGGAAGAAGTCCGCTGCGGAACCTGCACCAGTGCAGGCTCGGCAAAAGTGCACATCGAGGGTGCATATCGACCTCAAAGGGGGCGCTCGCGAGCACCCTACGGAGACCTAAAATGACAAATGGGACACCCTGCGGTCTCGTGGATTTAACAGACATGCACATGCAGCGGCCATTGTAAGTCCACAAGACCGAAAGTGCACTTGAAGTGTGCCATTTGGGACAGGGCCTGTGTGTAGTTGAGGAGTGCGGTGGATCAAACCACTGTGGGTCAAAGGGGAGGGTGTCTCAAAATGTTTCTAAACTTAAAATGCTTTTTTTTGTTGTTGTCCCGTTTGCGTTTGTATTGTTTTACTACTTACACATTTATTTTATGTATATATCATTATATTAGATTTACGCGATTTACGCCCCCTGGGTTGAACACTTCAGTATAATGACCTGTGTTTTATTCGCTAACACCTGCAATCCAATTTAACAAGTTTGTGCTGTATTTCTTAAAGGGATAGTTCACCCAAGTCATCATTTACTCACCCTGTAAGTTGTTCCAAACCTGTATGAGTGTCTTTGTTCTGCTGAACACAAAAGAAGATATTTTTAATAATGTTTGTAACCTACCATTTTTTTCCCTACTATGGTAGTCAATGGTTGCTCTATCTGCTTGTTTACAAAAATTCTTCTAAATATCTTCTTTTGTGTTCAGCAGAACAAAGACACTCATACAGGTTTGGAACAACTTCAGGGTGAGTAAATCCCTTTAAGTCATTGTTTCTTACAGTGCGAACACAGATTACATCTCATTCACAAAACAAAACACTATTTGCCTGGCACAATTCATGTTGCGCTAATACTACCTACAGAAAATAGATTAAATAAATGGAAATAAAAGAAACTATCAGCAGATCTGCTATCAACAGATTAGCTTAAACTGTTTATGGCCTATGTTTGATAAACTAACACATTTAAGTTGATCTTACGTGTTACATAAATGTACAACCAGTGAAATCATCACTTTTTTTCTTATTTCCTGTTAAAATGTATAATAATCCTTTAAACAACACAAAAAACAAATGTACTCGGAGAGCAATGTTTCCATGGTATCTTTTGTATTTTGTCTTACTGCTCTGGTAAATATTTTCACTTTAGCTTGTTTCTACAAAAAAATCTGCCATCGCAGAAAGACAAAATACACTTGAATTAAAGATAATATCTGAAAACAAGCCTTGACATCTAATGATTTCTGATTTTAGTAGCATTGCCACTTTTTTATAATAACAAGGCCTGAGGAAAAAGAAATGTAAAAACATTTTGGGGAAAAACTATCAAAACAGAACTGCAAGAATAACATCTGCAATTGGTTGGCCAGTATATAGTCTTGCCTCAAATTCGCCCTTTGGTTGAGCCAATTGTACCATGTCGGGCTAGTCAGGACAGTAATGTTTTGATAGAGCCACAGAGTGTTTCCCTTTTTGAAGGAATCAACCAACAAACGGCTTACTTGTAGTAGTCTATGCCTATTAAGCTGGGAGAGGAGAGAAACACTGCGTATTTCAGCTTTAAGAATACGGTGTAAAGTTAGACTGTATCTAATCTGATTTGCCCTTAATCTGATGCTTTTGTAACTCAAGCAGAAGCTTCTAGTAATTACAGAGAGGACAGAGTAACTTGAGGTTAAGTGTCTAAGGCACAATGACAATACTTTGTAGATCACTTGTAGTGAGCTACATCCATTCTGCCTGGTTAGCTGCCTAGATCCTCAAACAACAGGTTACACCACCCCACAATAGAGCAAACATATGAGTGAGAGATATTTGACTAAGATCTCTCTATTTCATTTTCTCTGTTAGCGGTGTCCTGCCCCTCAGCACTGCTGTGGGTGATCTGCCCTGAAGGGCGATGATAACCTGAAGCCAGCCTCATCAAGCACATCAGAGAGCATGACAGTTACTGGATCAGCAATGAGTTTAACTTCACACAATGGTTTTTCAGCCATGAAAGCAGAAAAGAAGAGATTTCCTCGAGTTGCATGAGCTCATCATGAAAAACCATGCAATTGTGGGGCACTCTCTCACTCTCCATCTCTCCCAGAGCGGTATGACGCAGTCAGTGCTAGATTTAATACTGATGCTCCAGGAGACAATGGCATCTGGCAACACACCAACGGACCAATCACCACTAACAAACAAGTGTGTGTGTTGTACACAGAATCTAAGTATTCACACACATTTTGGGTTTTCATGGTTTATGGGGACTTTGAATAGACAATGATTTTTTACTGCACACACTATGTTCAATCCCCTAACCCCAAACAGAACACTCACAGAAAACTTATTGCATTTTTTCTTTTTACATTTTAGTATGATTTATAAGCTGTTTTCCACATGGGGACCAAAACATGTCACCACAAGATCAAATATTTCTTGTCCCCACAATGTAGGGTTTAGCAGGACCACACACACACATTGAGTTTCATGGGGACTTTCCATAAACAATGATTTTTACACTGTATAAACTGTATATACCCCTAAACCTACCCATCACACAAAACGTTCTGCATTTTTATTATTATTATTTTTTTTAAACATTTTTAACAAAACATTGCTTAGTATGTTTTTTAATCCATTGTAATTACGAGGTCTCAGGAAATGTCCTCATAAACCACATTTTACGTTGTAATACCAGTGCAGTAGCCATGTCATTATACAAATTTCAGAAATGTCTCAAATCATATACGCACACACACACACGGTATCTAAATGGGAACTTACAATAAACGTTACTGTTTTTATATAAAAGCTAATTATAATTAATATAAATGAAAGTAAAAACATTCTAAAAAAGTGTTTTTCATTTATATAAAAGACAAATTATACACACACACAGATACACAATAACCTCAGTCTGATACTGATACAGTCTGCTGTCTGGAGTCCATGAGAAGTGAAATTGCATGGTGAATTATCTGTCTATATTATCTTACTATAATTAAAGGATGGAAAAACAAACAAACAAAAAAAACTTCCCCAAAATGGTAAAAAATAAATAAAAAAAAAATTCTGTCAGTTGCCATTGAACCATAACTAGAACAATTATTCAAATGTCAACAGTGGCTGACTAGCGGAGGAAGTGGCCAGTGCCACTGAGGCAGTAATTTCCTGTGGGCTAGTGTGAAATACACGCAGCACTGCATGGAGATCTTAAAGAAAAAAGCAAGCATATGACTAGCTGAATCACTGAACACGCTCCACTCATTATGAGTTGCATGCGTGAAAAAAAAGTTAACGCTTAAATGATTTGATGAATCTGCCTTTAAGTGTGATCACGGGCTGTTCAGAGGCAGAAATCAAGCCGAGCTGTGCATCAAAAGCCCCGACACGCTGATCAGAGACATGCTGTGTGCGTCTCTGCATCTCTCCAGCTAGAAAATATAAACACGCACGCGCACATGCACACACACAACAGTGGCCCATGCGCATTCACAGTCTCTCCTCGTCCAGATGGCTGCTTTGTGGAGAGCCTTCCGCTCTGCAATTACAGCGATATGAAAGTGGTTTTCTTTTTTCCCCATTATTTATGATCAGAGAGGGAAACGGAGATGCCAGCGGGTGTATAAGTGTCTGATAGACACCCACGCGGGCTAGAACACCCTGCATTTAAACACCGTGCCAGTGCGAGCTAACGCACAAAGGCCCGTGATCAGAAAGAGATCCCATCTGGAGAGAGGCTGCTTTATATTCATTGGGCTACAGTGATGGAGAAGTCTTCAGGGGAGGGTAATCAGATGCCTCTGGGAGGAGGCAAGTGACAGACGCAGGATGAACAGTGCTCTGTCTGTCCATTTCGCTTTAACTCTGGCCTGATAATATTCTATCTCTCCTCATGGTGTCAGAGAGCTGTCCTCTTAGAAAACTCAGTATGAGCGACAGAAGACAGACAGTAAAGAAGAAAAGAAGATCATGGATTGGCGTTAGGGCCTAGACATTAGCAACAGGGGTGTAGCAATCATTATAACTACACTTTCAGAAAGTTTGTCACTGCCACTTCGAAAGACAGATAGACAGACAGAATGATAGCTAGCTAGACAGATAGACAGGCAGACAGACAGGAAATTAAATAGAAAGACTAATTGAATTATAGATATATAGACAGAGAGAACAATAGACGGATGGATGGACGGACGGACGGACGGACGGATGGATAGATAGATAGATAGAGAGATAGAAAGAGAGATAGACAGAACAACAAACAGAAATATAGATAGAATGATAGATACATTCAGGTAACTAAACTGATGAGCATTGGTGCTCACGTAGACAACTTGAGTTCAAATCTGTCTTGTGACATTTTCCGATCTCATTGTCCCCACTTCAACCGACCCCTTCCTGTACTGTCTGCATTATCACTATCAAGAAAGGCTACAAATAAGCCTAAACAAAGGAAGGAGAGAAAATGGATACAGGAAGCGAGAGATGGTTATATTTGTTCTTCTTGGTCATTAACAGCACGCTGTGCGGCTTAACCACAACTCTAGACCAGTAATCTGTCAGCTGCTGATGTACTGCTGTCACATTCATATGCACACACCTCACTGAGCCCTTCCAGAAACAGCAGGCATTCAGTAATGACTGCAACAGCCACATTAATCCGGTCAACACCGGTCAAAGCAGTCAACACTCTGGGACAGGTATAAGATCACACGGGTCTCACGCTTCGCTGCTCTTGTCCGTCAAGCAATCATTTATCCTGCAGAAAGAAATGACAGACTCACTCGTTTGCTTTTCTTGGAGTATGTGTTCTTCAGCAGACGATCTTTCACCCGCTCCTGGTCTCGTCCCATGCTGGTGGCCAGATTGCAGAAGCTATTATCGTCTATGTCAGGGGTCATGCTCTCCTCGGCCTCCTTCTGTTGTTTAACTACAATATCCTCCCATTTCTTCTTTTCCAGTTTAAGCGAAACATTCTTATTCTGAAAGGGGGAAAAGGAACAGGAGAAAAAAAGGGAGGTTATCCACTTGCTCTGCAGATATCAGTTTGATTACTGCAAAACACATGCATACACACAGCAATGTCAAATACCTTTAAAGAGGAAGAAGAGGAAAGAGAACGTAAAAGGGAAGGAAGAAAGAAAGGAGAGTAGTGTAAAGGAAAGGAGCATAAAGGAAGGAGCGTAAAAGTGTGTAAATGAGAGGAGCATAAAGGAGAGAAAAGGAAAGGAGCAGGAAGGAGCAGAATTGAAAGGTGTGGAAAGGAAATGAAAGGAGTGGAAAGGAAAGGAGGAAGGGAAGAAGCTTAAAGGGAAAGGAGTGTAAAGAAGCAGAAAGGAAAGGATCGTAAAGGTGCAGAAAGGAAATTAAATGAAAGGAGCGGAAAGGAAAGAAGTGTAAATAAGTAGAAAGGAAATGTAAAGGAACGGAGCAGAAAGGAGCGGAAAGGAAATGTAAAGGAGCAGAAAGGAAAGGAAATGTAAAGGAAGGGAGCGGAAAGGAAAAAGAACAAGAGCAGAGGAAGTGGAAAAAATAAAAGGAAATGAAAAAAAGGGGGAGAAATGGAAAGGAAGGAAAAAGCAGGGAGAAATGGAAAGGAAGGAAAAAGCAGAGAAAAGGAAGAGGAAAAGGAAAAGCTGAAGTTTGCATATCCCTGCATGTGTTTCATGTTTCTTCATGACAATCATAGGGTGAATATTCCAGCAAGTTGGACATCATTCTCTGTTTCTACTCAATTATTGTGTGATGAAAGAAAAGCTTGCCAATAAAACAAATGTATGCATTTGGCAGACGCTTTTATCCAAAGCGACTTACAGTGCACTTATTACAGGGACAATCCCCCTGGAGCAACGTGGAGTAAAGTGCCTTGCTCAAGGACACACTGGTGGCGACCGCTGGGATCCAACCAGCAACCTTCTGCATATCAGTTCAGTGGTTTAACCCACTGGACCACCATCTCAAATGGCAAAAAACTGTTCTGCTTTGTAAACATGACCTTGACTGTTTAAATTAACAGCAGCTACACGCATTTGGACAAACGTGTTTAATTCACAAAAATAAAGGCCTATTTGCACAGTCAAAAATGAATTTTTGATTTTACATGCCAAGTTATTAAGACAGTTACAAAACGTAGTCAGTGAAGGACAGTGATGTGTCAGCTTATAAGTATTACAGTGACAGCTCTATATACAAGCAAAACACGAGTGCTCATATCATAAATGTTTAAAAAATAAATTTGCATCATTGTCTCTGTTTTTTTATATTGCCTATGCATACATTTGGCTTGCTTTTGTAGCAGATCACACTATAAATAAAATGTGTAATCACTTACTTTTCTCTGTTTACTTATGTATACAGACAGTGTGCTGCATGACATCTTTTTATCGAAATTCGGAAACTCAGAATCAGACTCGGTATGAATTTAGATTTTTTTACGGTATGTTTGTGAACATTATACACTTTTTATATTGTTTGGTTACATTAACTTTTTTTGGGCTACAACAATAGAAATTGAAACTAGAATGTACATTTCCTGAAGAAAAAGTGAGTGGTGCTTGCCGTGGCAAAACTCGCCACCCGGATAATGCAAAAAAGCCAAGCAACATGTCTGTAGGATGTTCTGGGGCTGAGATATGGCTTATTCATGTGTTTGTACGGTTGCTAGGGTACTCTGTTTGGTTGCTATGGAGTGGCTTGGCAGCTGCCAATGACGATACTCCAAAGCCTGCTTGTCAGTATGAATGATATAAACCAACTCCCATGTCTCTATTATGTTCTGATGCAGAGATATAGGTCTTGGTAAACGGTTGCTAGGGTACTCTGTTTGGTTGCTATGGAGTGGCATGGGAGCTGCCAATGATGCTACTCCAAAGGCTGCTTGTCTGTATGAATAATTTAAACCAATCCCCATGTCTCTATGATGTTCTGATGGAGAGATATAGTTCTTGGTAAACGGTTGCTAGGGTACTCTGTTTGGTTGCTATGGAATGGCTTGGCAGCATCCAATGATGATTCTGCTTGTCAGTATGAATGATATAAACCAACCCCCATGTCTCTATGATGTTCTGATGCAGAGATAAAGGTCTTGGTAAACGGTTGCTAGGGTACTCTGTTTGGTTGCTATGGAGTAGCTTGACAGCGTCCAATGACGATACTCCAAAGGCTGCTTGTCAGTATAAATTATATAAACCAACCCCCTTGTCTCTGTGACATTCAGATGTGAAGATATCCCTCTGTGGATTTGGGTTGCTAGGGTGCTTGATAATGGTTGCTAGGGCGTGGCTAGGAAGTGTTGAAGGTGATTTGTGATTGGCTGTTGATGCCCCGAGTCAAACAAACCCACCCTTGTGTTTCTATGACACTTCTATCCAAAGATATCCCTTTGATGTTTTTCAATGGAAGTGTATGGGATCAGTTGCTAGGGAGCTCTAAATGGTTGCTAGGGTGTGGCTTGATAAGTTCACAGTGATCCTGAGATAGTGATTGGCTGTCTGAGTAAATTGAGCCCCCCCCTTGTCTCTGAGACACTGTGATCCAGAGCAATGGTCAATACAAAATCCCTATGCAATTTCCAATAGTAAGAGAAACACATGAGATTAATGGGACGTCCCTCCCCATTATAAGTCAATGGGGCAATTTTGGGGAGCTCTAGCGCCCCAGGGGTACAACTCACCCCCCATTGAGATGTGTCTTCTTACAGGGCCTGCCAGCCTCTTCAAATGTGGTAATTCACGAGTTTCTACGAAATCCTCGCTCAGAGATATGACTCGTTAAAATTTTTTGCAATGTTAAGTCTATAGGATTTTTTTCGCTACTTTTTCGCACCTGGGGTGAACACCGTACTCCCGACCCCTTAGAAAAGATATAGCACACCATTCCCGAATAAGCCGCACGTTTTGACGCCTCATTCATGGATCTGTGACAAAAGCTGTGGGAGGAGTAGCGCGCCGAAATGTTGTGTGAAATGATAATAATAAGTATGGTGGATAACAATAGTGATGCCTTGCTACGCAAGCACCACTAATGATCTTCATTCACGTAACACATCCAAACCTAAGCAAAGGGAATGAATGATTTATTCCTACAGATAACCAGAACATGCTGTAGCACATCCTTATCTCTGCCTCTGTATAGTGTAATATCCACCGGGACATGCGATTCAATCAAGCCTTTTTACAGTCTCCTTCATCGATGACCCATCAAACTCAGGACATCTAGAGGACAAAGCATGAAATGGGAAAGCTTAGGGCAGGGTGGTATGGCAGTGCCACTAAATATCATGTCACAGCAGAAATGTGTCAACTGGTTTATGTAAGGAATAATTGACGACGGGCCGTTCAATTATTAGAATAATAATGCACACCCAATTATTCCGCTTATACTACGGTTACCACACCTCAAGACATCGATCCGAAGATATATTTAAAGGGATTCGTCCGGTTTTTGTACTTAAATCGCTATTGTGAGTAGGACTATGCCAAGGGAGACAGAGCCTTTGCAGTAGCTGGCCCCCGACTTTGGAACTGCCTACCCGTCCACATCCCTGCAGCCGACTCTCTAAACTCTCTAAGTCTCTTTTAAAGACACACCTTTTTTCTCTTGCCTTTGATTAGTGTCTCGGTTTTAAGTGCCAGTGCATAGTGCCCCCTGGCTACCCTGGCTACCCTTTCAAATGTTCTATTTTACATTATTTTAATTCCTGCAGTCACGGTCTTGTTGCACTATTTCATTTTATTTTGATCAGTTTAGTTAATATTATTTATTATTATTACTACTTTTTTTTCTTTCTTTTCTTTTTTGTTTTCTTTTTCCCCTCTGCCTTTCTTTGCATATTGCACTTAGCACTTTATTGTGAAGCACTTTGGTGTGGCTCAGCCATCTGTAAATGTGCTATAGAAATAAAATTTGACTTGACTTGAGAGAGAGAGAGAGCTTGTGTGAATTAGGCTGCCTCTGTGCTTCTCTAAACAGCGCTGTTATTACCTCGCTAGTGAAAAAATGTCATGTGTAGCCTTTAAGTTGCTCCACTATATAGGCTAACTGATCAAATCGTCAGGGCAGCGCTGACACCTTTCTGTGCAAACTGTAGTGCGTGTGCGCGCATGTGTGATTTCAGTAATGAGACAGAAAAGCTTGCCTTTGATGTCCGCTTCCGTCTGTTGGTTTTCATCTGGACTGTCTAATACTGCTGCCGCCCAGTTGTTGAACGTTTTATATTCACCGTAAATATTAAGATTTACTTTAGGAAAATCGTCTGTCATGTTGTTGTTTTTTAGTCCTGTAATGTCCGTTATTACAGTGAACTATGCGAAGTGATATGGAACTGTAATGCGGTCAAGAGCTGCCTGGAACTACGTTCGCTGTGCGTCTCCCAGAAAATAATTGCACACCTCAGAACGTTCATCAGATTCAAGCATTCAACGGCCCCGTAGTATAAATTGTGGTTAACAGCGCTGTTTACACATGAGAATTGATGCCATTGATGCCAAACATGGTATACATAATCTTATTTTTGGTTTCCATCAATAATAATAATAATAATAAAATGTATAAATTTTTTTAAAAAGTACTTAATTCACTGGAATATCCAAAATCAATGCATTATCATATGGTTACTCAACACACAAAACCTTTTTTCCTTGGAATTAGGAGGATTATAAGCATGTTTGTAACAGTTTTGTTAGTCGCATTTGTACTCAATGCTAATGGCCATGGGAAGGATTTTGTGCTGTCAGTTTTCTGGCACTGTAACAGCAAACTAGATTTTCTCCTAAAAGCATGAGCAGAAAAGACTTTCAAAGAAATAAAGCAAATAATAAGCTTCAGTCAAGAAACCCGCCATGCTGTTTACACACTCATCTTTCAAAAACAACAAAGGGCAGGGGGTGAAAATGCAACAAAAACACCAAAGAAAATCTTACAGCATCTGGAACGATTTTGGTATTTCGAATCGCTGGCGAATGCTGGGTCATGTGGAGTAAATTAGAACTAGGGTTGCCAACCGTTCCGTATAATACGGAATCGTCCCGTATTTGACACATAAAAGTCTTGTTCCGTATTGAACTGATACGGAACGCACTTTTGAGAATCAATTCAGTGCAAATCCATGACAGACATTTTCACAGTTTTTTACCGTTAAAATCACAGTCATTTTTTGCAGTGTGCGGTAGATAGGCCAACTAATTTCTCCCCGTTTGTCTATGATCAGCGAAGCGTTTTTAACATGTTGGAACATCATTAGAGAGAATGCCCTTTTAATTGGTCGTTTCAGTCAATGTGAGTCACGTGTCGTAGCAACAGCGGGAAATATTGTATTATAATATGCTATAATGTATGAAATCTATTTATCTAAATGTATCAATTAGTTTGTATCAAATATGTCAACTCACCCCCCCTCCGCCCTCCCTCCATTTCAGAAAGTTGGCAACCGTAATTAGAACAGACCACAAAGAAAAGAAATTAAAAAAAATTAATAAAATAAAGTAAACACTGAGATTTGACGGAAGAGGGACAATTTATTCCATTCCACCATACTCATATAAACCACCGGCATCTGGTCAAGAAGCATGTCCTCAAATATGGCAACCCCGAATAGCTGGCAACATAACCTCACCACTACAGGAAGTCTGTGGTTACTCGGCTGACTCTCACTATCGGCTGCTTCTCTTTGTCCACAACTGAATGCAACAAAACAAAACATACAAATCCAAGTGGAGTGAGAGTATGATAAGGCAATTTACAAAGTCCATCTTTGTTACAAAGACTTGAAATGAGCAGGGATTTACACTACAAAGGAAATGAGTATGGAACCAAAAAACGAAATAGAGGACATATTTAAAAGGGAGATTTAAGCTCGAGGAATAATGAAGAAGTTGGGCCAAAAGAATAGATATCAATAGTTCAGAGGAGTTAACCTGATCTGCCTTTTAGCAGCCACAGCAGGAGACGTAAAAGAGATTAAATATTGATCAAATGACACAGTGGCTTCCTCTGAATAAAAGAGAAGACATTGATAGACAGAATGTGTGTTCAGGTCTTTCAATAGCAGTTTTAGCTGATTTGAGAATATGATGGTGGTGGCTTAAAGGCAGGGCTCTCAAGTGTCACACATTGAGCGTGACAGTCACTCATTTCTGTCTTTTGTCAGGCACTCCTGCCACACATTGTATTTCTCACGCAGAAAAACTATTTATCATATATTTAATATGCCGCAGCGCCCAAAATGTATCTGGCCGCGCCGCTCACTCTCTCTATGGAACCGGGCAGGAACCAAGCGCGTCTCCCCTGGAGTTAGTCGAGGCTGCCAGTTATCAGCCAATCAAAAAAAAGAAAGAGGCTACACAATAGCCAACCAGAGAATAGCACTATTGTATCTGGGTAAGATTTAACGCAAAAACCAGTGAAAAAAAAAAGCATATCCTGGAATTGTTCATCACCATCATCCTCGTTTAAAACCACTGGAGCTCCGAGCATCACTTTGAGCACAGAGTAAGTCATGATCTCCTGTTAATGTTACAACAAATTCACTTGTTTGACACAAACAATGACAACTGTTAGAGAATGTTTCCCAGATAATCAGCATCAGTTTCTCTCATCTTTCCAACATTTCTTATTTGTATATTGAAAAATGTGTAAAACAATCTCATAACATTTTTCAGTGTAAATTATTTCATTTGATTGGTAACTGCCCTATAGTGTCTAACTCTAATTTAATTTATAGATCAAATTTAAAAATATAAAATGAGAGCTGAAGCATAGCTTATATTTAATAAGATTGTGGAAAAAATGCCCTTCATAAAAGGTAAAAATATCACAAATATGCAGATTTAAATATGTCAAAGCTGATTGAACAATGGTGAGAATATTGCTTCAGAATAAATTATATTTACAACACAAAAAAAAGAAGAAAAAAAAAACAATTCTGGACAAGCAAATGTTTTACACGGACAAGTGAATGACAATGTATTTGTCTGAAGGACAGCATGTGAACAGGCTTAATGTCGAGCCCTTAGTTCTTATTCAGAAGGAAAGGAAATAAAAGGAAAGAAAAAATGAAATTCAAAATTATTATGAAATATTAATTTGCCATTTGCCTTCTCTCTGACATCTTTGAAATAGACAAATGCAATAATTGCCTACTGTGCATTGTCTGGATAAAATAAAATGAAATAGAGAGAAATGTGAAAACCTTTGGCCTATGCTCTCTCACACACATACACACAAACTAAAAAATGCTGAATTAAATGTTTTTATTTGTACGATTTGTCATTTTTCAGATCAAAACCCCGTGCCCACCCAAACCCCTGCCGCCGCCAAAATCTCACTCTGAACTCAGTTCAAAACTTGAGAGCCCTGTAAAGGGATAGTTCAATCAAAAAATGACAATTTTGTCATCTATATAGAGATGAATGTTGCTTATTTTCCATATTATTAAATATATTTCACCAAGGCTGCATTTATGCAATCAAAAAATATTTAAATCTAAAATAACTCTTTTCTATTTTAATATCATTTCAAATGTAGTTAATATCCGTGATGGCTAAATTATTTTTTTTCATAATTTTTCAGTCTGTAGTGACACATGATCCTTCAGAATCATTCTAAAATGCTGATTTGGTGCTTAAGAATCCTTTCTTATTGTTATATTATCAATGTTGACAACAGTTTTGCTGCTTAATATTTTTGTGGAAACTACAACAATGACTACAAGCTTTTGAATGTTAGTATTTAGACAGAGAAAGAAAATGATGACAGAATATACATTTCAAGATCTTACTACACTACCAAAAGACAACCAGTAGTAATTATATTACAATAACTGCTGTGCTTTGAAAAGAAAATGGTTGCTAAACGTTACGTAAGACTACATTCACACGCGAGTGTAACCGTTCCTACTCAACCCGCTCTAAGCGGGATTCGAACTGAGGTCTCCAGCATGGGAGACGGGCACACTAACAAACACAAACACAGCCTCTCTAGCATCAGTCGCTAGCATGTCTCTTGAGGCCAAGGGAGTGAGTTTTACACTGCTCTTTCTGGCTTACCTCCCTAAGGCTACGTCTACATAAATCTGGATAGATTTGAAACTTGGTTTTCATTTCAAACCGCTCTCCGTCCACACTGGCATTTTCCAAAAGTTTCTCATCCACGCTGAAACGTCCGAAAACGCTAAATTCACCTTACAGCGCACGTGTAAACCCTCAATGATAGACAGAACAAGGCAATCAAATTGTCACGCAATTATTCCAGCAGGATCATTTTATTTAGCAAAATATCTCCCCATTCACTGATGCGTCCAGGTCGCACTCACTCACCATTATATGTTTGGTCTAAAACGCAACTGCTCTCATGTTTTGCCACAGGTTAGCAAATGTGACTATGCAAGTTCCTTTTCTGTCATCTTTGCTGGACTGTGATATGAATAGATTACTGTGATAGCACATAACAGGCACAATACTGGATTAAACATGAATATCTATGGGTTCAATGTGTCACATGACTAAACTTACATGATCGTTTTCAAATACCTCCGTTTTCATAGTCCACACTACAACACGAAAATGGCATTTTCAAATTCAGCCATTTTGGAGAGAATCTTCAAAAAGATGTGTTTTCAAACAAAAACATATTAGTATGGAGAAGACCTAAACCTCACCCCCATCCAGGTCACGGCACAAAATGTAACTGGTACCACTTGACCCGCTCCAAGCAGGATTCGAACCGGAGTCTCTGGCGTTTGTTTTTTCTCCTATTCGTTGTTGAAATATAATCTTAGTGACTGTCATTTTCATGACAGATTTATCTAAACATAGCATTAAATAATCAAGACTCTACTATTCTACTAACAGGTTAAGTAGAATATATATATATATATATATATATATAGGCTAATATTGTACATATTTAGTGAAAGAGTTGATTTCTCTAGTGAATTAACAGCTGTGGACTGAAAGACTTCTGACTCTGAGGTAAATGATGCTGCGTGACATTGTTTACAAGCTGCTTGACGTCTTTCCGTGATTGAAACACTGATTGAGCGATTACACGACATATGATATGTTTCAGTAAGTGTTATTGTCAACATACCTTAAGATATTAATTCATGTTTATTCTTCTGGAAGAGATGATCCCGTTCACTCGCGTGCGCGCGCCGCGGCCGCTTGAATTTACGCGCATATGATCAGTCGTCACATTTAAGAGTGTCAAACCGGCATTTATCGTTTGAATTTCGTGATCAACTGGACTGAATACTCATTATGTTCGAGTGGGAACTAGGATTGAAGTGTGTTCTGCGCTTTAAACAAGCCGACTGTTAACTGTTAAAGATTAGGGTAGACCGAGTACAGTTGTACAGGGGTACATTTGAGACACCTCAAATAACTTGAGTGCTCAACAAGTTTGATCTGTGATATTTGCTTCGCACATGCGTATTAGCGCCCTCTTCGATCGTGGGAAATTTGAAGTACTTGTGTTTCTCCTGTCCAGAGATAAAGGTGAAAGTGTTTTTTCTAAGTTACATTTTTCATTTCACCACCTCCCTTCCACATTGAATAGCTTCTCATGCAAGACCATCGTCAAATCTAGAGAAATGTGCGAGGTGGTCAGGGGGGTACAGTTGGGACACAGTGTATCAATTGTACCCACACTAGAATCCTATTGCGGCCCATACAGTTTAGTTGCACGATATTTACTCTTATTATGTTGAATATGTTATTTTTGTGCATTTGATTGTTTGCAATTGTTCAATGTGCTTTACTGTCACTCAACCCAACTGTTAGCCTAGCCTACTATTAAAATGATAAACTGAAATTAAATATTGTATCTCTGTTTACCATTACTGTTCAATGTTTTACTAATTAACTATTTTTAACTTAACAAATAATCAAATAAAATACTGAATGGAAATAAAAACTGTTGAATTCTCATTTTAAAAGGTATTTTACAAATTCAATTAATTGGTTAGGCAGCTTTACAGCATTACGGATGGGTGTCTCAACTGTACTCAGTATTGTTCCAACTGTACCCGACATGGGTACAGTTGAAGCGAAAAAGCTTCTTGTGTTTATAAGCTAATTGTGGTAAATATGACCTATTTATGGATGGTAATAATTATTCATATTTTAGTAGACAAGTAAAGGAAATGTCATATGAAAAATCACTTCTTTTCAGTCCTCAGTTTTGGTGTGATAACTGAAAAAGCAAAAAGTGTCCCAACTGTACTCTGTCTACCCTACATTCGGAACTGTACACACGCGCACGGTACGAATACGTGTACCGTTACACCCCTACTGTTCACATTGTTATTTTAAATGTGGCCAATATCAGAATCCAGTGCGAACAGATCATGGTTATGGACCCGCATGCACAAAAGAACAATAAAAAGATGTCATGCAGCACACTGTCTGTATACATAAGTAAACAGAGAAAAGTAAGTGATTGCATGTTTATCTATTGTGTGATCTGCTACAAAAGCAAGCAAATGTATGCATAGGCAATATAAAAAAACAGAGACAATGATGCGAAAAAAAGAGAGCAGATTTTTTAAACATTTATGATATGAGCACTCGTGTTTTGCTTGTATATAGAGCTGTCACTGTAATACTTATAAGCCGACACATCACTGTCCTTCACTGACTACGTTTCGTAACTGTCCTGATAACTTGGGGCATGTAAAATCTTTTAAGTGACTCCATGAACGCAGAATTGTGACGAATGTTGATCTAGAGTGACGTAAAAGTTGCATGAATTCCGATATGACTGTTCAGAGGTCGCATTGCAAAACATCTGACCTGTATCAGGTTTAGTACCACATATGGAAGGAATTGAAAATATCAGATTCCATGAAGTCTGTGCAGATGTCATGAGTCGCATGTGAGCAAAAGAAAACAATTGGGTCTGGGTCACATTTGCCTGCAATCTGACCGTAGCCTAAGTGGGAGCTAGGTTGTACCTCATTTTACATGTACCTTGAGAAAAAGCAGCATAACAGTTTTATTTTGAATAAAAATAAAATATCACTACACATCTCATGTACTGAATCAAAAAGGTTGTTCCTCATTGTTTGCCTGTGCTGTTGTGAACATTACATTGACGCAATTGCCCTGAATTTAAGTCAGAGCATGAAAACCAGCATTCAGAAATGTTCGGCTTGAAGGAAAACTGTTCAAAGTATTTTTGATACTTGGCCATAAATCACAATGACTGGTACTTTACAGTGCCTCAATTCTGCAATTTATCGGCTCTGCTGCCATACACATCCTCAAGAAGCTGTCAAAACCACTACGAGAGCCCTCCATCACATCACTCATTTATTCCCAAAGAGTTCAGTAAAGTCAGAGCAGACATTTTGGCTAATGTGGCATAAAGACATCACATCTGAATGTCTGTCGTGTCACACAAGACAACTTTGATTCTGTAAGTCAACATGGCTTCATCAGTGGAACACCTACACAAGAATCTGACATTTCCTGTGCTCGGTGTTAAGTAGATACAGCATGTCAACTGCAATTCGTATTTCAGCATTTCCACTAGTTTTCCTGCATGCAGCCGTCAGCTACTGATCTTTGCCTTCTCAGCTCTCCAGGAGAGAACGATAGCGAGAGGGAGAGATGAATAGAGAATGGGTGTTGAAAAAAAGACACACTGTTATTTAAAAGAGTTCAGTGAAGAATCTCTCAAAGTCCTACACCTCCAGAAATCCTCTGGCTGTTCTGCACGGCAAACTTTACATACCGACTTCCGAAAGAAATTTCAGTGTCATGTTTATACCCAGGATATATTTAATGTAAGCCTCAAGGAAATATGGTTCTAGCTTCCGTCTTATTTTAAAGTTGACATGTGAAATTTGCCTTCTCACAAATTTGAACAACTCCCTAAACTTTAGTACATAACATGAATGATACATCAAATTGAGTGGTTTGTTATGGAGAAGTGTACTAATCCTTTGCATCTATAACAGCTTCAACTCTTCTGGGAAGGCTTTCCGCAAGGTTTAGGAGTGTGTTTATGGGAATTTGTGACCATTCTTCTAGAAGTGCATTTGTGAGGTCAGGCACTAATGTTGCACGAGAAGGCCTGGTTTACAGTCTCCGCTCTAATTCAACCCCACACCATAATCCCCCCTCCACCAAACTTTACACTTGGCAGGCAAGTACAGTTCTCCTGGCAACCATCAAACCCAGACTCGTCCATTGGATTGCCAGACAGAGAAGCGTGATTGGTCACTGCAAAAAACACGTCTCCACTTCTTTTGAGGCCAGTGTGCTTTACACCACTGTATTCGACGCTTTGCAATGCACTTTGTGATGTAAGGCTTGGATGCAGCTGCTCTGCCATGGGAACCCATTCCATGAAGCTCTTTACGCACTGTTCTTGAGCTAATCTGAAGGTCACATGACGTTTGGAGGTCTGTAGCTATTAACTCTGCAGAAAATTGCCGACTTCTGCTCACTGTGCATGCACTGACCCTGCTCTGTGATTTCACGTGGCCTACCATTTCATGGCTGTGTTGCTGTTGTTCCCCGTCAAGTGAATGGATGGATGACAAGTGGATGGATGGGTTAAATTTATCACTCAACACATTTCAGTTTCTAAATTATTTAGAGCTTCCTTTCTTTAACATTTGAATACAGACATTGTTAGTACTCGTCTTGCATCTCTACTGTAAGCCAAAATAAATGACTATTAAAGGTCCCGTTCTTCGTGATCCCACTGTTCAAACTTTAGTTAGTGTGTAATGTTGCTGTTAGAGCATAAATAATACCTGTAAAATTATAAAGCTCAAAGTTCAATGCCAAGCAAGATATTTTATTTAACAGAAGTTCCCTTTCAAAGCCTACAGCGAACGGCAGGCTTGGACTACATCCTGGCACTTCCTTCATAAATTACGTCAGTAGAACAGTAGAACAGACTAACCTCCGCCCACAAGAATACCCGGAAAAAGTGGGCGTGGTCTTGTTGCTGTCCCACGTGGAGAAGAGGACAGTCGCGTGGAGAAAAGGAAGTGCTGCGTTTGAGTGTGTTTGTCGCCATGTCGTCGAGACGCTGTTATTTTCATCCCGGAGTCAAATCACCTTTGTTTGGCTTTCCCAGGGACGCTGTAGAGATCATTGAGCGCATACATCACCCCGTTAAGAGGCGTGACCTTTCCGTACAACTTGCGCTAAGCTGCTGTCGAATCACAACACAGGAACCGGGCCATGTGCGCTAAGCTGCTGTCAAATCACAACACAGGAACCGCTGGCACAATCAGAACTCGTTACGTATTTCTGAAGGGAGGGACTTCATAGAGGAAGTCATCAGCCGTTTTTAGGACAGTGAAAACAGCGGTATACAGATAAGTAAATTGTGTGAAAAATACTGTGTTTTTTTACACGCGAAACATGAACACATGTTATATTGCACACTGTAAACACAATCAAAGCTTCAAAAACACACGAAGAACGGGACCTTTAACTTTCTTGGTCTGGATCTGCAGCTAATATCTTCCTTTCGAGTAAATACTTTTTTTATAGACTGCACTTACACTAAACCATCTCACTACAGCATCTTACAACTTATGCATCTGGCAGTAGCCTTTGTATGGTAATACCAATCTGCATTATTGAACCGCCAGGATGTAGTGAACTCCATTACGCTACCATAAATCATTGCTTTGCAACACATAATAAAATTGGAAATGTTTTATGCTATTTAAGGGTTTTTTGCTAGATGTGCACTAACTGCCGTTGCTTTGGTGTGAAGAGAATCGCCCAGAATCAATTAGTCTGTGGGAATATTCCCACCCAAGCAGCCCACAAACTGGAATTCAAGCCAATATACTGCTGCTGATGGCCAGAACTGAGGGAGAGAGAGAGATTTGTAACAGCACTTCAGAAATATTTATCCGTGCTCGGAGGGCACCGAGGCTGTGGATTTATGTGTAAATGGTGAGCTGTTTCTGCACACGCTCAGATCGGTGGGATAAATCACTACGTTAGTGAACAGAGTTAAATTGCATTGATTTAGAGTGTTCTACACTGTGTTGGCAGTCTGTGCAAATGAATGGAGTTGTTAACTCCTGCAGATGCACACACACACACACACACACACACACACCTTTAATTAAGTCACATTGAAAGCACAATTTACAGAGACACACACACACACAGGAAATGGTAGAGGTCTGACAGAGCAGCAGCTATGTGTATATGTATGCTCAGCTAAATATACGTACAAGTGAGACATAAATGACCTGCTAAAACTAAGTAGACATTTAGGTACAAGACACACAAAACAGAACATTCTGACATTTTGCATGTCTTTCAGGGCTTAAATTGAACATATTAATTGGGGCTGTCGACTGATTAAAATGAAATTACTTTTATGATAAGCTAATTAATTAATCAAATGAATTAAAGGTAAATCACATACAGTAATGGCCAAAAGTGATGCCCGGCAAATGAAAATTGACATCTTCACTCAATATTGTGTAGTTGTGCTTGCAGTCGACACAACAGTAGTATTTGTAAAATTATGGTGGTCTGCTCGTCCGCCATGACACTCGCTGTGAGAAATTTTGCAAGCGGAGTGATCCAAAAGTTGAAATGGTTCCAGATACTGTGGGAAAATCGTACGTCTGGAAAAGGCTCTCGGCCGAACAGATTAGAGAACAATAACAAACTGTTGTATAATTTGTGATAACAGCATGAAACATGCCAAATTGTACGGACATCATTTTTTGGCCAGACTGTCATGCAAAGAAATTACTAACACATTCATAAACAAGAGAGAACCAAAAACATATTTATTAAAACTGATTATGTAGTAGTAAATGTATGCTTTTCCTGAGCTTTTTGTTTTCTATGCATTTTTTGTTCAGTGGGTGCTCACCCTCCATAACCTCCATTCAATAATTAGAGTTAACATTGGCTGTCCGCATATCATGTTGTTTATTTATTAGGCTACTTATCAGAGCCATTGAAACCGGATATTCACATCTATTCAGCATGCTTCTTTTTTTCAAATAAAACCAAATAATCCACAATTCAACAGATGTAGTATACAGTATATAAGTATATTGAATGAATCCCTTGTACATTAAGTAGACTTATAGATCAGTGGTTTTCGCTATTTTCTTCAGGAGAGCCACACTGATAGGACAAAATCAGTAGGAGAGACACTTTTACCGCAAAGTATCAAAAGTTACATCCAGTCATAAATAGCATGTCTGCTTATCCCTGAACATACAATATGCTATGCAATAAATACAAAAGGCAGATAGATAGTGGGTATGCATAATATAATGTAAACTTTCTTCTAGTGCTGTTTTAAACTAGATTATTCACACACTTTTCTATTTAAAACACGTTTTTAATATATTTTTTTAAATGTAATAACTTCACAGTAAATCACCAAATTAATGTAGAAAAAACAAAGATAGTATATTTTAAATATTTGTCAATGGCATCTTTTTATGAATGACGGCCAGTAATTTTAAACATTAATTATAGCCATTCAACATTACAGTGTAATTGAAGGCTTTTTAGCATTTATTAGGCTTCAAACTTCATTAGTAGTTAGTGCTGCTGTGACTTTAAGATCTGCCGCTGCCAAACATGACGCGGATCTGGCGCACTGTCACACATGTCCCATTTCCTCACAACTCCTTTAATTTCATTTAAGAAGTTATTTAACCCATTTAAAACTGTTCTAATGAGGATACTCAACAAAACGGCATTTTAAAGACATTTAGGCATAATTCTGTGTGTTATAGTTTGTTCAAGAGCGAAAGAGAACTGGATTCTGGCATGCTGTCTGCGCAACCCACACCACTAATCCTAGTTGACAATGCATATCATATGCACATAAAAAGTCATTTGGCGTATAAATCACATGATAAATACAATTTGTGTTATAGATATGCATTTCATGAGAACATGTTGATCGTGTTGATAAGAGCACATTTGCCGTTAAAAGCTGGAAAAACAGCCAAAACTGGCAACTCCGCAGCGAGTTATGGGCGTAGGCAGAGCCAGTTTAAATATCCCTTCTAGTCTGTATTTCCATCTTGTAATGCTGCTGTTTTGGGGTATTTTTTTATATAAATTATTTGTAATAGAGCAGACACTTTGAGTTTTTAATGGGTTATGTTATAGCCCTGCTTGTTTTTATGACATATATGTTTTTATGATATATTCACCGTATAGGCTACTGCCATGCGAGCCGCAGATTAAGCTGGTGAGAACAGCGCAATGAGTAACACTGCTATAGATGTTTATTCTAACTGTGAAACAACTGAGAAAGGTCCGGTTTCACAGACAGGGCTTAGATTAAGCCAGGATTAGTTCAATTAGGGCTTTTAAGTAGCTTTTATAAACATGCCTTAGAAAAAAAAAAACCATTACTGGTGTGCTTCTTGAGACAAAACAATGGCAGCAGCTGACATATTTTAAGATATGTTAGTGCAAGTTGCTTTCAGTTAAAACAACTCAATTAGGCCTTGTCTGTGAAACCGGGGATAAATTAACAAATGTCCTGCTCATTTTTTCCAACTTTGAAGCAAACTGCCATACTGAAAACTGCATGTGATCACAATATGAGCTACTGATAATGAAAACTGCCCAAACATCTGTACAGGTCTTATTTCATGTCAGAAACATCACTCAAGTATGAAATGAACAAAGGTCAACAGCATCAATAACAAAAAGTCTGATTTGACGCTTGCATTTTTTCAAGATTACTGGCTGATTTTGGGAACGGAAATGTATTATTCCGTGGGTGCTCTGCCATTCTCGTGGGTGCTCAGGATCGGCGCATGCTTACATATATAAATAAATAAAATTGCACTTAATTAACATCACAGCCCTAATATGATTTTGTTCCTAATCATTAAAAGGTGCACTATGTAAAAAAAATCTGTAAAATATCCAAAAACCACTAGGCCAGTGTTATATATTTTGTTCAGTTGAGTACTTACAATATCCCAAATGTTTCCAACTATTTGTAAATCGTGAGAAATTGCTATTTTAACCAAGGAACTGGGACGTGTGAGGGGGTCGCCTGTCAATTGCATCATATCTGCGCTACCTTCGGTTTCCAGTTTTATTTTGCAGAAACGCTTTACTCTTACTGCAGTGTGCCACACGCATCATAGCAGCCGCCAAGCAAACGCACAGAGTAACGTCATAACTTAATTTTCAACACGCAGCTCTGTTTATCATATTAGATACATCTGAGTGTTACCTCATACTCATGACTGGAAAAGCGAAAGTGGCACCAGCGACTGTGGCATAATAAAAGTCCCGCTGCTCGCGAGGCATGTGTTGCCTTCATCTTATTAACAATTGCTCCAGCGGCCTTGCTCAGCTCCACAACACTCGGTCCTGCTCTGCTTCATACTACAGTAAAGTTAATAATCACATCCATTTACATGATTTCTGCCCGAGTCTTATCCCGATTATTTTCCACCGGCTGTGATATGAAGACCACGTCCCAAGATTCTGCGCTCAAACGTGGCATCATCAAACTACACCTTTGTTTTGAACAGGCACCCTCTAGTGGATGGAAAAGTTACATAGTGCACCTTTAAGGGAGAGTGAAATGGATCTCTTTGATTAAAAAAAAACTCTTGTACCTTGAGCATTTTGATGGTGTAACCAAAAGACAAAAAAAATAAAAAAGTGTATTAAAGGCAAAACAAACAAGAATGATATATTGGACTATGTGTCAAGAATTTATAGAGATTAATTATGTGCTCTTAAAATGAACATTGATTTTTTTTTGGCCAAACACATCTACTTCAAAACAGCAGTGAGAAGTGAATGTTGTTCAGGTCTCTGAGGTTCCTCTCATTAGTAAATCAAGCTGCTCAGAGGACAGCACAGAGGAGGTCTGTCTATTCCTCTCTCTTTCTCTCTATCTGCACCTCCCTGTGTAAGTGACCAAGCAGGAGGCTGGCTGTTCCAAGTCATTAAAACGCATCCACAGACCCGAGAAGGCCCCGAGTTTTGGCTCATTACTTCGATTCCCCATGGAGCTCTGCAGGAGAAGCTCCATCTAAAAACACTACCTCCATTCGGGCCCAGTGCCCTGACTCTCCCGGTCTCATTTGCCGATTCCACTGAATCATCTCCTCTAGTTTCTGCCACGGCCCGTCCCTGACTCTCAGCCTCACACAATAGCTTTGATTTAACATCCGGCCCCTGAAAGCCAGAGCCAGAGAATTTAAAGTAAACTCCATCCACTGTTGTAAAATGTTAGATTTACCAACTAAAAAGTCTAGAATCTGTGTACAAGTCATGAACAAGAGAGAATGTGCATTACACAGTCAAACCAAAAGAAATATGCATTTGTGAAAACATCAAAATTGTCTTCATAAACACCAATCAATTCACTTGGTCCTACTCATATAATAGAAGCACTTCAGGCTATCCTGCCAAACACTGATGAAGTCTGATGAAACATGAAGATCCCCAAACTAGCAATTGAATATATGTAATAAACTCCACTCGTCTTTTTAATAAACGGCAAGGTGTCACTTACTGCAATAGAACCCGATGCAACATTTACTATTTGCAGCTGATGGCTCCGGTATGACAGACCTGACTTTTTAAGACATTCACTAGAGTGATTTTTACATTCAGATAGTTCTTTCCTCTGTACTTTTAAAGTCATAGTTATATTAAGAACCATGTGGGCTGATCCTGAACTGCACGTTTTGTATGCTTTTACTTGTCTGACACATCCAGCCTCTAATAATGACTGTTGCTTTAAGAGGAATCAGAGCACTTAGGCAAATTTAGCCCATGCTTGGCTCGGATTGAACAGCCCAGTGTGGCGTCCTCCAGTGACTCGATAACTGTTTCCTGCTGCACTGTGCTTGCTTCCTGCTGTGAGGTTCATGACTTTGAGGACTGACTGAGGAAAATGACAGTGACACTGCAAAACAATCTGGCCCAAAAAAAAAACAAGGTCAGTTTTTAGGGCTATCACTGTCAAACTGACTAAGCCTTATATAACTGCACTCATCTTAGTGAAACCAATGATCTGGTGTTTTTTTGGAGTCAGTCATCCTGAAAGCACCACAAGGCAAGTCATTGCCAAGACAAGAAGCCTTTATGATATTCATTGCAAATCATTCCTCAGGTGATGCCTGTCATGCAACTAAAGCCGTAAACTATACAGGGAACTTTGTACATTACTCTAATATTAAAAGTCTACATTTTGTATATATATGTATGTAATGTATATATATATATATATATATATATATATATATATATATATATATATATATATATATGTATGTATGTATTTGTTGTATGAATATCTGAGCATGCAATATACCAAAGGAAAGAGCAGACCCTTTGCTTTTACCCAAATTTCATTAAAAAAAGGCAACATTTTGAACAAAAATCTGAGAAAAATCATGTTTTTGTCAAAGACTACATCCAGATAAGATTCAGAACGATGATCAAACACAGATGGAGTAAATCGAGTCCATCAACACCCCAAAGCTTCACAGTCCTATAGCTCGCCTTGGGTCAACATTTCATTCAGTAACATTAGGCAGTTTTGATTTATATGATGTTTAATGTTGATGATCACGTTATTTTACATATGCATCTGCTTGCATACGATCGCTTGATTTTTTCTTTCTGTACTCATTCAGAAGATGCGTAATTCTTTGCTGCAGTCTTTCTTAAAATACGTTTTCTGTAAAATACAATTAGAAAATAATAATAAAAATAATATTTTTTAGTTATATTTATTCTTCAATACTCTATTTTTATTTTTAATAATAAAAGAGCAATTACAATAATAATATTTCTTATTTAATATTTCTTGTTTAATATTTTTATTTAGCAATAATATGAATAATCATAATCATTATGTCACATTAATAAATAAGCATAACATTTTGGGCCAAATTGTGCAGCCTTACAAACCTGGTGGATTTTTTTTTTTTTGGGGGGGGGTATGTTTTTTGTTTGCATTGTAAAATCGAAAATCGCAAAATGTGCAGCCCTAGTATTCAATGCATCACCCCTAAAATCTAATGTTTTGGCAATCAAAGATTTAAGAGAGAGGCTATATATTACAAAATAAAAAAAACCTTCATCTGATGTGTAACATCATAAATGTACAGTTTTTTATTTGTTTTACTTTGACATAATGACATTCAGTCGTTTCAGCTAATGATACTTCACCCTTTCAATTAAGCCTACAGAAACATGTGTATTACAAGGTTAAATAAGTGCAACGAGACCTTCAGTTGAGTGGCATATTCATTGTGAGTGAGTGTGAGTGTGAGTGTGTGTGACTCCCTCAGAGAAGAGCTACTTAAGGCAAATTTTCACCTCAGGAAACTTCAACCATCCATATCCCTCTCATATCTTCCATAGCTTTCTCTGGGGAAATACCACCTTTGACCTCTTCTCGCTCTGTGCCTGTGTACAATTTATTCATACAGGAGCTCAGCTCTTCTCAAGGGAGAAGAAAAAAAAAATCCCATTTTTCCTACATCTGAGCCGCCCAACCTCCAAACGAAACGGCTTTTCTCATTTAACAGTCAAAATGAAATTGTCCACCAAAAAGCTCTAGTACATTTCATTTGGTTGGCATACCAGTGTCGGAAAATTCTGATCAGGGATGATGTCATAGCGCAGTGGTTCTCCAACAGCGTGCGGTGGCACCCCGGGGTGCAGTGAAAACAGTTCCACGCAGCCTTCATTTCCTCACGCTGCAAAAGTCAAGGACAGCCTGCCATTTATCGTTATTACATCTGAATGTATGCCAAAGTCAATCTCATAAAGAAAGGGCTGTTTCATTCCTAAATTATGAATCTTGGATGATCACTTGCTGGGCTGCCATGGTGTAACATCCAGCGATTGTCAGAAGTGGACGTTTAGTGTGTATCTAGGAAGGTGACCTGCTGATTTTCCTGACTTAATCCACAAAACACACAGTGAAACTGTGAAACATAGCAGTTTGAATAAACCTAGGAAATCTACTAGAACGGTTTGAGAAAAACAAATTTTGCTCTATGGCTTTGTGTTACTCAGACTGGTATTTTGACTCGAAAAAAAATCTCATTTGTACAAATCAAATCAGTAGGGATGCACCAATATAAAATGTCTGTCTCGAAATAAATACAACATAAAACACTGTAAACTAAAAACCACGTGTTGTAAATGCTAAGTATCACAACATTGTTATGTACCGTATGTAAATATTCGTTTCGAGATTTCGTAAAGATTACATTTAATAGAGTTATTAAATGATTACTATAGCAACCCTATGTTATGTTAACTGAAATGAACAAACAGATCGGATTTCTTGCTAAAGTAAACGTTGATTCTGGATTACAACATAAATTTGGTCCAGTGTCAATACAAGTAAACCACATTGAAAAACTGGTCCCAAACCTGTTATCACCGCAGTGCATTTTGGGAGAATAAATAAAAATTGTTAAATACCTGTTTAGCTGCACAGCTCTAAAAGGTGACCACAATAAATAAATGAAATCCAGGTTTAATTCTGGTCTTGTAGTCTGAGAAAATGCTCCAAAAATTGGATAATGGATGCTTTGTTAACAACTCAATAACTGAAACGACAGCTCACCACAAGCTGACAAGACCAGCACACCTGATGAGTGTTTTCTATTCACACAAAACAGGCAATTATGAATATGTCTAAGTGTCACAGCAGAAAATGAGAGGGCCTCTCTACATGAGAAGGGGCCTTTGTTTAATTGTATGCAGGATAGAGACTAGGCGAGAAAGAGAGAGAGAGAAACAGGAGCGAGTGAGATGTGAAAGCGAGATGAGAGAGATGTAAGGTTAAGGGCTATCTATTATGTATGACAGAAAGCTCCTGGCAATGCGCCTCTGTAGGAGGACCTGTGGAGATTCAGTCACAGCGAGAGGAGCAGGCCACAGGCCAGATCCCTTCAGCACGGGAGATCATCAGAACCTGTGCTCACCATTACATCTGACTATCCGCACAGGAGTGGAAATTACACTATGAATGGCATACGTGTATAATCTAGATATGATGCAGAGTTTGGATTGGGAGTCTGCTCTCGTAATTAGATAACAAATAAAGTACTTGTAATTAGATTATATTACATTTTTTATGTCTTAAATCAGATTACAGTTATTCTTTATTGATTACATGAGCATACGTTCGCAATGGCAGTAAATTATTCATCGATTCTCCCTGCTACTTTTTAAAATCTTTTAAAATTTCCTTTCTAAAAAAGCCTACTGCTTCCATACGTTCAGAGGGTCTTCCAGGTTTGTGGAATTGAGATCAGCCACTAGTCATGTGCCTATAACTGAAAACTGAGACCCATACATTTGATCACTTGGTTTCCAGAAATCATTTCACTTTTAAGTGCGTTTTCTCAACATTGCAACACTGCACCTCTAAACAAATCCTGACGAACATGACAGAGCTATTTCCAAATGTTAAATTAATTGCATTAATACCACAATAACAACAAAAAATAATAATAACAATGATCATGAGATTTTTGGAAACTTTCCAAAATTTTGGGGACATTTTCAGAAACCTTTAGAAAGTTTCAGGAAATTTACTGGAAATGTTCAGCCCCTTTGCAACCCTAACACAATGTTGTTTTCTCCACATTCCCTACAAAAAAAAAAAAAAAAGCATTCACTGAAGTTCACACACATCTGTTAATAGGCCAACCATGAACAGCCAAATATTGACTAGTGTACAAAGAAAGAGACAGAATAACTGAACCAAAGTTTCAACGTAAGACAAGAAAGGTTCAAATCAAATCAACATTTATTTGTATAGCACGTTAGGGTAACTCTAAACATTACAAAAAAAAAAACAACAATTGACAATACACCCAATACAGTCACTTCTCAGACTCCAAGCCCCTATGGGCAGTTTTCAACTCAAACTTACCAACGAGTCACAGGATCTAATATGCGGAGAAAGGCTATTCCAGTGGCATGACACTGCCACAGAGAAAGCACGATCTCCTTTAGACTTCAACCGTGATTTAGGAACACTCATCGACCCTGCAATGATTTTAAAGGTCTAGCGGCACAGTGATGTTGTAACAGGCCTGAAATATACACTGGAGCAAGACCATGTAAACCTTTAAAAACCAATAACAAGACCTTATAGTGCAGATAGACCAGCACCGGAGATATACTAGAGCATTTCCTTGTGCCAGTCAGCAGTCTGGCCGTGGCATTTTGCACCAACTGCAACTGAGCAAACAATTCTTTTGACATCCCCAGATATAAAGAATTCTAATAATCCAGTCTGGATGAATTAAAAGCATGAATCACTGTCTCCATATCTTTAAAAGTCAAGAAGCTCTTCAATTCGGCATTACTCCTCAATTGAAAGAAAATACCTTTAACCACATCATTAATTTGTCTATCAAATTTTAGCTTGAGCTATATAACAAAGTACAGTTGATGAAATGCAGCAAAAAGACATGCAGACACTGTTCAAGGCTAACACAAATGTAAACATTGCTTTGCAAGACCTGGCTTTATTCAAGAGCTACTAAGGTGTGTGCGTGTCTGTCTGTACGCTTTAATAAGAAGCAATCCATTCACTTCCTGCAGGGAGACATGTTTATACAGCTCCTACATTTGGTGAGGAAGCCGAGAAACTGATTAGCTTCAGAGAAACACACACACACACACACACACACACACACACACACACACACACACGCACGCACGCACGCACGCACACACACGCTTTCAGCTACTGGCAAAAGAGTAAAAATATGATACAAACTCTCTTGTGAGACATTGTGTATAAGGGTAGGATGACTCTAACAACATCATAAACCATCTGATAGAATCGTTTTTCACAGATGCTTCATTTACCCAGCAAGCACATCACCCTTCTGCTCTTCCCTGCCTGACAAAAGGCACAAAGCACATTTGCAGGAATACATTTCTCTCTGAATTCTATTTGCCCGTAAAATATTGTTTAAAGTCAGAGCCGTGGCAACGTGCTCCAGATATGATGACTTGTGATGGTCATGTCAAGTTCAAATCTGGCTTGTGTTGCATCCCAACTTGTCTCTCCAACCTGTCTCTCTTTTGTGTCACTTCCTATTACATTGGAAGCCTAAAACAACCAGAAGTGAAAAGCTAAATTTAGGGTGTGTTCACACTTGTAGGGTGTGTTCGGTTAGCTTTACTTGTTCGGTCCGGACCCAAAAATAATTTAGTCCTGGTCCACTTAGCATTCAAATTGGCATTTTTAACACAGAACCAAAAGATACCGAACCTAAAAAGTTTGTTTGGAAGCAGGCCAAAACCAGTGTTGGGCACGTTACTTTAAAAAAGTAATTAGTTATAGTTACTAGTTACTTCTTACAAATAGTAACTGAGTTAGTAACTGAGTTACATCATTATAAAAGTAACTAATTACCAGGGAAAGTAATTACTGCGTTACTTTTTTTTTGTCAAAAGTTCAAATATGTCAAATAACTTGGATGCCCCCAATTTAAATATGTTAAATGAATGAATTAGACACTAAACATTGTACATTAATGTACACTATTGTAATGTTGCTGTGGGACAATGTGAGAGACACCTATCAAATTCAATATATTGTAAATATTATCAGTAGACCTACTATAGTGTAAATATTATCAGTACTTTACTACTCCTCTGGTAGTGGAGCTCACGTTATCGCCTGGGTTTTTAGCCGCTCATTTTGTGGCTGTGATGATGTGAGGAGCTTCATTAAATTAGAATTACTGGCCACAGACGTGGAGAGACTCTTTCTTCCTGGGCATAAGTTGCACATCACATAAACATTCTTACCTTTCACCTCAACGAGGGAAGAGTAGCGCTTATACTTCCAGTTTGCGAAAGCTAACTTTGAAGTGTTGGACTTGCCATCGCTGACTGTGCATATGCGTGTGCGACTGTGCGTCATAGGTGTGTGTGTGTGTGTGTGTGTGTGTGTGTGTGTGTGTGTGTGTGTGGACTCAACCTATCAACCTCAACCTTGTCTCCCACCCACCAATCATCATCAGTTATGTGTACCACGCGCGCGCGCGCGCACACACACACACACACACACACACGCACGCACGCACACGCACGTTGCAGGTCCGACTGACAGAGAGCCTGTTCGGATGAAAACCGCTTCAGTGAGCTCAATTATAGTAACGCCGCATTTTTTTTCTCAGTAACGCTAACGGCGTTGCAACATTGGGAAAAGTAATTAATTAGATTACTCCGTTACTGAAAAATTAACGCCGTTAGTAACGCCGTTATACTTAAACGCCGTTACTCCCAACACTGGCCAAAACCCATCTTTTCAGTGTTTTTTGTCTGCTTGTTTGGTGTGCACCAGGGTTCGGATGGCAGCGCTCACTCTTATTCAAATGCACTAACAGAGCAAACTCACCAGGGTTTGTTTCAATCGAACCAACCATGCTAAGTGTGAACACACCCTTAGGCTACACCATGGTCGCATGATTTAAAGGAGAACTCTGATGAATTTTTAAGTTAATCTTGATCGTTATACCATTGTGAGTACTGTCTATAGAAAAAAACCCGAACCGGATTGGTGCTTGCAACTCGGAGCTGTTACAGTTAATGCCCAGAGCTCTCACTCAGCTAACACGGCAGCTATGGGGGCATATACATAAAGAGTGTCTTTGTGCCTCTTAACAGACACAAAATGCAATTAAAATGTCTGTCCAACATGAACAGGGCCCTTACATGACAACGAGATGCGTTTAGCAACTTAGCCATTGTTTAAACTCACCGAGATAGTGTTTTAGACGGCAAGCAGTAGTCTCGCGCTGAAGTCCCGTGGGAACTCAGTTGTAGCCGGTAAAATGTAAATAGTCCAGGGGGGAGGAGCGTCGGGTGTGTGAAGAGTGATGATCGGCTCACAAGTGAAGAAGAAATGGTTCGTAACACTCCTCCCCCCCAGTCATCCTCTCCTTAAAAGGTCCCGTTCTTCGTGATCCCATTGTTCAAACTTTAGTTAGTGTGTAATGTTGCTGTTAGAGCATAAATAATACCTGTAAAATTATAAAGCTCAAAGTTCAATGCCAAGCGAGATATTTTATTTAACAGAAGTTCCCTTTCAAAGCCTACAGCGAACGGCTGGCTTGGACTACATCCTGGTACTTCCTTCATAAATGACGTCAGTAGAACAGTAGAACAGACTAACCTCCGCCCACAAGAATACGCGCAAAAAGGGGGCGTGGTCTTGTTGCTGTCCCACGTGGAGAAGAGGACGTGTCGCGTGGAGAAAAGGAAGTGTTGCGTTTGAGTGTGTTTGTCGCCATGTCGTCGAGACGCTGTTATTTTCATCCCGGAGTCAAATCACCTTTGTTTGGCTTTCCCAGGGATGCTGTAGAGATCATTAAGCGCATTTATCTCCCGTTAAGAGGCGTGACCTTTCCACGTGCGCTAAGCTGCTGTCGAATCACAACACAGGAACCGTGCCACGTTCGCTAAGCTGCGGTCAAATCACAACACGGGAACCGCTGGCACAATCAGAACTCGTTACGTATTTCTGAAGGAGGGACTTCATAGTATAAAGGAAGTCATCAGCCGTTTTTAGAACAGTGAAAACAGCGGTATACAGATAAGTAAATTGTGTTAAAAAAAGTTTTTTTTTTACACGCGAAACATGAACACGTTATATTGCACACTGTAAACACAATCAAAGCTTCAAAAAAAACACGAAGAACGGGACCTTTAATACAGTGCAGTCGTCCTGTCCCATGTGCAGAAAAACACCCCCAAAGCATGATTCTACCACCCCCATGCTTCACAGTAGGGATGGTGTTCTTGGGATGGTACTCATCATTCTTCTTCCTCCAAACATGTTTAGAGGAATTATGACCAAAAAGTTCTATTTTGGTCTCATCTGACCACATGACTTTCTCCCATGACTCCTCTGGATCATCCAAATGGTCATTGGCAAACTTAAGACGGGCCTTGACATGTGCTGGTTTAAGCAGGGGAACCTTCCGTGCCATGCATGATTTCAAACCATGACGTCTTAGTGTATTACCAACAGTAACCTTGGAAACGGTGGTCCCAGCTCTTTTCAGGTCATTGACCAGCTCCTCACGTGTAGTTCTGGGCTGATTTCTCACCTTTCTTAGGATCATTGAGACCCCACGAGGTGAGATCTTGCATGGAGCCCCAGTCCAAGGGAGATTGACAGCAATGTTTAGCTTCTTCCATTTTCTAATGATTGCTCCAAAAGTGGACCTTTTTTCCCTGTAGCCCTTTCCAGTCTTGTGGCGGTGTACAATTTTGTCTCTAGTGTCTTTGGACAGCTCTTTGGTCTTGGCCATGTTAGTAGTTGGATTCTTACTGATTGTATGGGGTGGACAGGTGTCTTTATGCAGCTAACGACCTCAAACAGGTGCATCTAATTTAGGATAATAAATGGAGTGGAGGTGGACATTTTAAAGGCAGACTAACAGGTCTTTGAGGGTCAGAATTCTAGCTGATAGACAGGTGTTCAAATACTTATTTGCAGCTGTATCATACAAATAAATAGTTAAAAAATCATATATTGTGATTTCTGGATTTTTTTTTTTAGATTATGTCTCTCACAGTGGACATGCACCTACGATGACAATTTCAGACCCCTCCATGATTTCTAAGTGGAAGAACTTGCAAAATAGCAGGGTGTTCAAATACTTATTTTCCTCACTGTATATGCCCCCATAGCTGCCGTGTTAGCTGAGTGGGAGCTCTGGGCATTAACTGTAACAGCTCCGTGTTGCAAGCACCAATCCGGTTCGTTTTTTTTTCTATAGACAGCACTCATAAAGATATAACGATCAAGATTAACTTAAAAAGTTCTCCAATAAATCTTTTTTATCTTTATTTAAAATATACAAATAGAAAAATTGGATTTAGAATAGTTTGCAAAAATGTGAGTATAAAAACGACGAGGCTGTAAAAGCGACAAGTGAGTAGATGAGTTTAGCACTTTGGCATGATGACATTTATTGTCTTTGACAGCATCTGTAGTCCCATTTAGCCACTTGTTAGCAGCCACCTTTTTTGTGAGAGATTCACAAAAAAATTGTCTTAATCCACCCAAAAGCAAGCCAAATGCAACTGTGGCAAGGGGGGCAAAGATGGGATTAAAAAAAATGGCCTTTTTTCATTCCCTGAGTAGACCCAGATGCAAAGATTATCAAAAAAAAAAAAACTGCATAAAACCATTTGTTGGGTTCTGTCGAGCAGAAAAAAAGAAGTAATTAAATCCATCCAAAAGCCCCTCGACTCGACTTTCCTCGCTTCTGTCTTCCTGAAATCACCATGATGAAATGATCACTCCCAATAATCAAGAGAAACTGTGGACGGCGGCAGTTCTTCAGGGACCCACTTAACCACAGGCTACCGCTGGTAATTAGCTCCAGCCGGCAGGAGGGGAAAGATCTGTGCCACCTGCAGGAGAACATGCACTGTGGAAAAGAAGGAGGTCAAGAAACGAGAGGGGTTTCAAAAGACAAGTGTGACTCTGACCCTTAAAACTTGGTTGTTTGATTAACACCGTGCCCCTGCTTTCATTTAAGGCATGCAAGCTTGGTTGAATACTGAAGCATAGATTCAAACTTGATAATGAGGCTGGACTGCTTAGATAATCATTTAATTGTCAAACTCTGCAGTCCATTATTCTAAGAGCTTAGTAATTAAACAGATTAATTGGCTGAAGTACGATGTTGGCATAATGAGACTGCTGATCAGTGTATTGACTGACTGAATAGGTTTGGTTATACTCAGGTTCATTGTTTTGGTGATGAGCAGTTGTGGGAGATCTCAGCTTGAGTTGGTGGTTTGAGAATCCCCAAATAATAAACAAAACATCCTTTTGAATTCTGATTAATGATGTTTAAACTGATTTGTGGAGCATTTGTAAATGTGTCTTATTGTGCTTTTTTACATTTTCAACTTTCTTTAGTGTGTGATGTTGCTGTTTAAGCAAGAAGCACAAAGTCCGCTCCAACGGGAGTTATTGTCATTATCAGTAAGCACTGTTTCTGAACTCCCTGTAATGCCTAGGTTGGGGGGTGGGGGGTGGGTATATGGTTGAGTTGCGTTAGTAGTGTGTTAAAGGGTCATGAAACCCCAAAACACTTTTTTTTTTATATATATAAACAGATATGTATAGGCTGCACATCATTAAAAACACTAAAGATACTCATTAAATGTTATTCATATGTGAAAAATGGTTATTTGTGCACTTTTCAGAGCAATTTCTGTTTTCCGGTTTGAAAAGCTAAGTCGGAGCAACGTCACAGAAGCTGACGTCAGCGTGTACCGTAGGCCAAAATATGGGGCTGCTCCAACATGCTGACGTTGACCGTTTCGAGTGATTCTCGACATATATTCATGACATAAAGCTCATTCAATCCAATCACTGCGCTGTAGTGTGCATAAAAGCTTTGGAAGCAGCGCACGGAAAAGTCAAGGAGGAAAGTGAGGTGTTGTATTCAGCGTGTCGTGAAGATGCTCCCTGGATTACTTTTGTGTGGGTAAAGACAGATAATCTATGGTGGAACAACCGAGGCAGATGGTCGCGCTGATACGAAGTAAGGGTGCTGAGCGAGCTGTAACCGGGACGCCATCTGTGGAAGCCATTGCTAAAGGTTCAGTCAAGTAAAATGAACTTGAGGAATCGCATGGCGAACCTGCAAGCGTTGACATTCATTTCTTAATTTATGTCAGGAGTGCAAAATAACCGATCTGTAGGTAATGAACAATATTTTGAATGAAATATCAACAAGAATCAAAAGCCACATCTTCTCCGTTTTATTTGTGGTCACAGACATGCACTAACCCGCATGTGTTCGGGCTCTTAGTAAAACATATATTTGGACAAAATGTCACGGGTAACCCAGAGTGCGTCGCTCGGCGCTTCAGAAACCTCAAACGGGGTTGAGTCCCTTCGCTTATACCCTGATCTAGTTTCTTTTCTGGTGCACCAGAAAAGGGGCTACTTTGGCTGATAAGCCTGGGTGACCTGAAGATTACAGTGAGGCTTCCCTGCCGAGTACACCTCCGTGGGCCCCCACTCCTCTATCGCATCGCAAGCATGTAGTGACTGTGTTCGTGGGTGGTTCATGTTCTCTCACGAGAGCATAACCACGTTGGCGTGTTGTTCATCTTGCCAAACAGTGTGCATATTTGGACAAATATAGATTTATTATCACGTTTGCAAAATATTTCGTCATACAGAATAACATTTATTTTCATTTCTCACTGAATTAGCCTATGATCTGAAGAGCTGAATGACATTCAGAACAATCTCTGTCTGTTCTTCCTGCTGCACGCCACTTATGTTCTCAGAGGTCTCATAATTCATCAATGCCCGTTTTTCATTTATAATACACCAACCAATCGTGATCTGGCAGAACAAAGTTCAAATTCTATTGGGCAATGTGAAGGAGCTGTAATTTTCTGTTCTTATTCATAAATCGGTTGAAAATTACATGGACAGACGAACTAACGTTTGAACAGCTGTATTTGTATTAACTAACGTTAACAAAGATGCTGAACAGAGGTGTTGTTCATGGTTAGTTAATGTTAACTAATGCATTAACTAATGTTAACTAATACAACCTTATCGTAAAGTGTTACCAAAATGTCTACAATAATGTGCTTTTTGAACAATCAAGCATGAAAACCTATTCTAGTACAGCCCAAATACAAAATCAAGACTCTGAAAAAGGGCATAATAGGTCCCTTTAATATCTAAGCTAATGTGAAACCGAACAACATACGAAATAACATGTATAAAACGAAAAGCAGTCCTCCTGTTTATACTACTCGTCAGTCTGACTGTGTTTTCACTCACTATTTCCCTGAAAGTTATCTCTGCATTATAAACTCATCCATCAACAACAGACTGAGAGGAAGTGACAGGGAGAGAGAAAAAAAGTTGAGAGAGGGAGCAATATAGTATTGGCACTAAACCCAGTGCATCCTGCCAGCAGTCACAGCTGCTAAACGGACGGATGGCAACAAATACAGTTCAAGTACAACACAGCACGCAATAAAACAAACATCTACATCAGCAGCCAAACTTTTAGCCTTATTAAAACAGCTTTAATTGTAATAATATCACTGGTCATTTTGAAAACCGTAGATTACAAGAGCACAAACTCTAAACGTTTTCTTATTTCTACAGTATCTGCTCAACAGATAAATACAAACAAACAAACCAACAAATCATTCAAAAGTGTCAGGTCAGTAAGAATTTTTCAATCAAAATTGACTAGAAAGTTTAGACTGGGTAAACCCAGCCTGATCTGCCGGCGATTTGATTTCGCCCTGCAGCTCATTCTGGAAACCTGTACATTCATTTCTACTGCTTCTGTTACACTTTTGCAGGAACCAATCACAGACTGGCTTATCCACCGGGCATGCTATTGGCGGGATTAACACGAGGACGGAGAAAAGCGATTGGTTGTTGCCTGTTGATCACGCCTCTTGTGGTCTGATTGGTTGAAAGACTAACCAATTGCATACATAGTCATTTGAAGTATGCTTGTTTATCACACCTCTTGTGGTCTGATTGGTTCAAGGACTATCCAATTGCGTATAGAGTCATTTAATTCATGCTCGTTTATCACTCCTCTTGTGCAGTAGAAAATACATAGCAGACTCCCCAGACCCATGTTCAATCTTAAATTGAGCTTGGTCTGGTGATAGCCAGACAATAGCAATACTATTACAAAAAAAAAAAAAAACATACAAATACAAATTAGTGATGTCCTTTTGAATTTTTGAAAAAGAAAAAGTTAATTATGAATAATTATGGTTTATTACACACTGTAAAATGATTGCCTTAAAATGATTAAGTAAATAAACCATGCGTAATTAAAGCTATGGTCTACGATTTCAAAGATTGTTAATTATTAATAACCTCGTTTAGATGCTGGTTATGGTTCTACAGAACAATCCTAACAATATGAAGAGAAAAAAGAATGAAAAAAATCCATTCACTCTATTGGGTGTACACCCGCAGAGAAATTGACCAATGTAAGCTGTCCGGCCGGACAGTTTACATTGGTTAACTGCTCTCATCCAATCCCCTGCTCCACTCGCGTCTCCACCCATCGCACCCCACCCCGCCCCTTTTGCGACATGAAATTTCGCGGGCAAGTAGGCAGCATCAACTCAGCAATGGAGAAAAACCAACAAACAGACAGCAGCAAGCGGCCCCTGCTCGCCCCAACAGTCAAGGTTGGAAGAAAGAGAAAGTCAATTGAGGAAAGAGCAGAGATAAAAAAAAAATGTGAAGAACGCCGGACTCAAAGCCGAATCAATATAGGGTCCACCATTGCCCGTTGGAGGAAGCTTCAGAGAAACCTTGGACTTAAAACCGACGCTGACATAGCTGACTTTTTGTTGAGCAGGTCAGCATTTATTTATACTTTTATGGTGTGGTGTATTACATAAATAGCTTTTTATCAGTCTGACAACATGATCATGCTGCCGGTCGGCATTGGAATGTTAGCCGTTTAGCATCGCCTTGAAGTGCTTGACTATTTCAATAGGCCTAACGTTAGCGGTTTTCTGTTCGAGCCGATAGAACATTGCATGTGTTGCTAATCGTGCGTGGGCGTAAACTCAAACGTGTGCCTCTGAGCTATTTTGTTACGACAATGGTGACATTGAATTGTGGATGAAGCTACTAAGTTCAAGTGTCGAAAGTCAACTTTACATATGATGTGTCATTAGCGAGGTCATTAGATTGAAGCGACTAAGCAATGTTGTGAAAGTAAATGACGTCAATCAGTCATAATTGTAAGTGTTCATTACTTCAAGGCTTTATGTGGTACACATGGTACATCTCTGTTCCGCTGTTTCCTCCTGCTTGACTGAGTGACGTTGTTCAGGTCGTTTCCCGGTGGGAGGGATCAGGTAGCACAGAGGGGAGGGGTGTGATGAGTTTTTAAAAAATTCAGGCTTTCTCGACTGATTTTCAACATCGTAGACTACAGCTTTAAAGAAATGAAGTTTTAAGTAAGTATTTTTTTCAATTATGCATGGTTTATTTACTTAAAAAAGGGAGGAAGCCTGTTGGCTTAAAATTAAGTCAACTGATCCCTTTTTAGAGTGCAGTTTCCATAAAAATATTAAGAAACAGTTTTCAACATTGGATTTTGATCTTGGAACACTGTGGTAATAGCTGCTGAAAATTGAGCTTTGCCATAACAGGAATAAATGACATTTTATAAAATATATTTCCATAGAAAACAGTTATTTTTAATTTCATAATCCTACATTTTTTTGATCAAATAAATGCAGCCTTGATGAGCATAAAAGCCTTTGTTCAAACTTTTGAACGGTAGTGTAAATAAATCAAATTTATAATGAACAAGCATATAAAGCATCTCTTTTCATTTCTAAATTAAACTTCACAATCCGAAGGGAAAAAAAAGGATAAAGAAATTAAGAACTTTGTTTTGTTTATACAAAAAATAGAAGAATCTCCTCGGGTAATGTAGAAAGAATTAAAAAGCCTTTAATATATCATGGCAGTATTCAACTGGTGACAAATACACCTACACGTTACGGCGTCAAGCCTTCATCAGGGTGAAAAAATTCTAAAAATTGTACTTTTAACATAACTCCACTACCATTATTGTTGTGTTTTTTTAAATGACTTGTTCTCTTTCTCATTTTGTAAGTTGCTTTGGATAAGAGCATCTACAAAGGGGCCGTGACAAATGGAAAGTAAGTAGATAAAAAAAAGCACTGTCTATTCCATAAATCAGATCAGTGTGCAGCCGGTGATTTGCGTTTACCCGTGTGTGTCCCCAACAAAAATGAACATCAATATCAGCAGCAGCGTTCCCTGTGCCATGAATGGAAAATGACAGGCCACACAGGAAATTGCTTTCATTATTAATTCAGCATCATGTATAAAAACTGTCCTCTACCCTGCACATAAGGTGATCACTGGGGATGAAGCGAGTACATTAATCAAATCCTTAATGAATAAAACATGAGCCGTAATGCTTTAAACGATTCCAAATCGCCTTTTCATATCCTCCAATAGTGATTCGAGGACCAGGTTAATGACAGAGGAAATGATAGCTCTAATATTCACAGAGGTAAGGAGCTCTAAAAATGACTTCTAATCATTGTGCGTCATGTTGTGACTTTCTCAACATACAATATTTAATAAGTAATTAGATGACACACATCCTGCAACTACAAAAGCATACAATATAACAGAAGAGGCACACAGATCTTAAAATCGTTTTTTATTCAAGTCGTATGACTATTGGACAGTTATGTATACCATGGGTTTGTTTGTGCCTATGTTTTTAGACATTAATACAGTCTTCACCATGGTAACCTCATTCCTTTTGGTGATACTACTATTTTGGGGTATACATGATGGTACATTTTTTGGGAATTGGGACGAATGTATTGCCCTGGGTTTTCACCTTAACTCTTTGGACATATTAATATAGTCTTCTTTAGGAATGTACCATGACAATATCATTCTTTATGTACACGTAGCATGACAATACAACATTTGGTAAGAGTACTATGGTAATACTACGGTTTTGGCCTTGTAGCAATATGCAATAATGGGGCTATAACATGCAGTTTGACCATGTACCATGGTATAACCATGGTACCATTCTGCACAGGTGCTATGGTAATATGTTTTTGTATCATAGTAATGCCATGGTCTTCTTTAAAGCACTTGGAAGTACCATGCGAACACTACACCATATTACCCTTATAAGTAAGTATAACATGGTACAGCAATGGTAACATTTCCATTGTATTCATTTAGTCTTTCTATGGAAACCATGGAAGTTTTACATGTCCCAATACATTATATTTAGTACATTTACATTGTATTTGTCTAAAAGAAAAACATGGTGAGGTTCAAACAACATGCAATGCCCATGGTATTACATTGACCCAATAAACATAGGAATATTTCATAGGTCATTTTGGCATATTTTTGGTACTTTTTTGTAAGCATCATCTTCTAAAACGCAAAAATTGTTTCAAACAATCCAAAAATTAACTGCAAACATAAACGCAGTGTTCAGAATGAGGTCAAGAAAGTGAGGCATCATTTCCAACAGCGCTATAATTACCCTGCCGTCCTCGAATCGCACACACTCATCTCAGCAGCATCCAAAAGGAACAGCATTCGGGTTCATCTAATTCAATTACATCCATGTCAGGCAGAAGCTCCTGTAAGATTCTGGTTGTCGTGGTGACTGAGATGGTACTTAAACGTGATTAATTAGTTGCTTTTCCTCCAATTACCAGGCAGGATGTCTCCTCGTCGACAAGCTGTCATGGAGGGAAAGTGAATGAGAGAAAACACACGCAGTCAAGTTTTTTTTCTCTTGTTTTTCCACCCGAATTTCTCGTTTTCTCGCTCTCCTCTTCTGTCAAAGAATAGATGTGACTGCCAGAACCACCACTGCCACTGTCTGTTTTCAATCCATCACTCAAAACGTCAAAACCAAAAAGGATCAGCTCCAAGACTCCTCGCACCCAAAATCTTCACAGTTTGACAATCTCTGCATTATAGTTTTTATTTATTTTATTTATTAACGGTCATAAAAAAAAACATTACTGCGTGTTATTAATATTAACTGCTTCTTTATTCACATTCACAATCAATCACAATCGTTGAATATCAGCATGGCTTTGACCTTTACCCAGCCCAAAAAAAGTCGCTGTTTGGATTTAAATAGGCAAATGCTCTATGATTGGATCATTATTGCAGTGGTTATTATGTTTCTAGCATATATGTTTGACAACAGTTCTTCTAACCCCAAATGATGGAGTGGATAGCTTTTCATTTCTTAAACAACCATGTCGGAAGACACATCATGGCGGAAGACACACCTTGAATTTTGACCTTGTCATCCTGGTATATGGCCATATACCAGGATGACAAGGTCAAAATTCAAGGTCAAGTTGTAAAAGAAAGGTTGGGAGGGAGCATGAAGAATCATTGAGTCTAGGGTTGGGCGATGTCTACCAAGCTGACATCAGACGATGTCTACAGTGAAACACTGCGATGGACGAGGACATTTATATATACCTATATATACCTTATGGTATATATAGTAATTATCCACTGTTTTTATACCATAAAGAGCGACGCGGAGCAGACTTAGAATGTACAATGACGTGACAACTGCCAGATTCAAACGTTCGCACTATGGCTGCCACTGAGCCAGAGACAGACACACTCAGTGCTTTTCATACATCACAACTATTCAGTGTTTTCAACCGATAATCTTTTTATGTTTCAGACATTTAAATACTAGCAAAACAATACATTTATAGTTTGTAAAGTACACACTAGTGTCTATGGAAACAACAATAACTATCCATTCAAATATCATTTGGTGACGCTTTTTATTCATATCAGACACACAGTGTAAGTAAATATAAAGTATTTATTCTACTCCCACTTCACTGGCCACTTACATCTATTTTGTGAGAAACTGATGAATTCACCTGCTATAAATCTGACTGACAGAACTCTGAACTGCGGCGCAATCAAACATAGCGGAGCCCATTTCACGTTATAGATCAATATCAAGATCATTTATAACGTTTTTTTAAATGACAAAACACACTCACTTGCATGTATTTGAGAATCACAATATCAGATAGTTGATGACATGGGAGCCAGCTAATGCCAGCTCAACATTGTGATGTCTGTCAGCCATTGGCAATGGACAATGGCATCATCCATCAGCCCAACCCTAATTGAGTCCAGACCTTAAATTCCTTGAAAGTCTTTGGGATGTGCTGGAGTAGATTTTACAAAGTGCTGGATTGCATTGTCAATACAAGATTTGGAACAAAAATTGATGCACCTCTTGATGGAAGACGAAAAAAACAATTCACAACATTTATTTCCATCAAGAGGTGCATTCATTTTATATATAAAATAAATGTAAAAAAATGTAAACATAAAAATATATATGAAAATTATTTTAAAAAACAATTATAAAAAAAGAATTAAAATATAAAAAAATAAAAATTATTATCGATTGTCTTCAGAAAATTTGGACTTTACTGCTCAATTCATATGGCTTCGTTTTGCGATCTCTTATTGAACGTTTTGAAGCATCAAAGTGTTAATTCATAGACTGTCATGCATTTGGGGGACAGAAATCTCTCAGATTTCATTAAAAATATCTTAAATTTCTGTTCCATAGATGAAAAAGTCTTACGGGTTTGGGACGACATGAGTAAATAACGACAGATTTTTTCGTTTCTGGGCGAACTAACCCTTTAGTCATGAGTGCATTGTCAGCATAGAAAGATTTAGGGCTGTAATCAACCAAAGAAAATCTGAAGTCTTGAAATTTTAGATAAAAAAATCGACTAAAAATGATGTTAGGAAAAAAAAACGTTAAATTAATTAGCTGTGCACTGTATGCAGTACTTGGTAGCCTTGTTGTCTGCCTAAATGAATTATAAATAAACAAATTATAAAAAAAACTAGTAGGCTATTTGCAGTATATTAAATCGTTTTTTGACCTAATTATTTTGCACTGAAATGAATCTGACACACGAGTCTTTCGGCTCTGGCAGCGTTGCATCACTTGCACCTGCGCAATATCATAGCCTACTATATTTTCGGAAATCCTAGGCTATTATATTGTCAACTAGTGATATCATCACAATAACTTTTGAGGATATGCAACATAATTTAATTGTTTTTGTCATATGTATTATAATAACTGACAGACACTATAATTTCAGCCGCTCTGTGCAGCTCGAACATATAGGAGCTCAGCTCAGCTTCACGGCTGAGACATGAATAGACTTTTAACTTAAAGCTTTTACTCTTAAACACAAAAGGCACGTCCACTTTAATAAAAAAGGAATATTTATTAAACAAGCCAGATCAAGAGCAGAAACTAAATAAAGTGCATAACTGAAAAATAAAGCATAGGCTCAAAACGAATACAAACAGTGGGCTGGACACAGCATACCGCGCATTATTATTTTATTTTTTATTTGGAGCCTAAAGTGCCCAAATCCAATAAATAATACTAGAAATTAATTTGCAGTTTGCATAATAATAAAAGGGACGGGGCAACTCAAAAGAGACGGAGCAACCTAACGCAAATAAGTTAGCTTACCGTTTTTAGGTGATTTGACATGTTTGTCGTCGAGCTGTGATATGCAAACTGTTGCTTGCATTCGACTTTTTCCCATTTTCTATTTAAAAAAAATTCTGCCACACTGCCGATGTCTTTGTTGACATGGTAGAAGAGGACTGACTAGGAAAACGCTCTCACAATTAAATAAATAATTGGCCTATACAGCAAAGTAGCGTACTTCAATCTGTCTCTTCTCCAGTGGGTTGGGCTAATCCAAAATAAGTAAAAACAAGGGGGTGTTCTGAAGACAGACTGTTACCAGTGAAACAGGGCTGCCCTGAAAACACCCCCATTAGCAATTAGTGCTTTCCACCTGATCAAATGAACGTGGCCAAACTGATGAAATGAACGTGGCAAAACTGATTAAATGAACGCGGCCAAACTGATGAAATGAATGTGGCAAAAAAAAAAAATTTTGTCGAGCCAGAACGTATCGACTAATCGACTGGGAGATTACAGCCCTAGAAAGATAAAAATAAATAAATAAAAAAAATGTATGAAATAACCATGTTGTTTACACAGCATTGACATTATTGCCTATTTTGAGTTGTTTTCTAAGTATTTACCAGAGTATTGAGTTATTATTCTCCTGACAGTAACTAGAGATGGCTAGAGCGCACCAGCTGTCATCTGCTGTAGGTGGAGTGTGTGTTTGGCAGCGCTGGTTACTCATTCTCATGAGCTGCATTTATATTGACTTATGGATCTCGAAATCAAATCAGAACAGCCATACAGAATTTACAAGAGCTTTCCAGAAACTCCTTTCCCCCTGAAGATCGGAATCAAAAGCAGATGAAAACCAAGATGCATGAAGCACAGCGTAGCATTCAGGGTGGAGGGGTCAGATAATATCTACTCTATCAGTCTCTGGCTTGTTTACTCTTTCCATAACACCACATTGAAGAGAATCACATGCATTTTTCCAACAAACAACATGCGAGCGCACACCCTCCCACCTAATTTCCTCTCAATTACAGTACGAAATGCCAGGTTATTTACAACTTCGCTCTATCAATAGATTGTGAAACAAACAAAACAAAGATACAGTTATACAGGTAGAATGGAAACACGCCTCGGGTTCGTTTTTTTTATTTTGATGCGCCGCGTTAAAACTGGCCGACCAATGAGATCACGTTTGTTCACGTGCCTGGAGCTGCTGAAGTGACATTAAAACACGACATGGTGGCGCTCAAGCACAAAACGCTCTTGCCGAGCACACATTGATACACTGTCAGAAAAAAGGTACAGTGCTGTCACTGGGGCGGTACCCTAAGGTACAAAAGTGAAAAGGTACATCTTTGTACCTTACTCACCCCTAAATGATACATATTAGTACCTTAAAAGGTACATATAAGTAATTTAAGAGTGCATATAGTACCTTAAAAGGTACATATTAGTACCTTTTCGGTTTTGTACCTTAGGGTACCGCCCCAGTGACAGCACTGTACCTTTTTTTCTGACAGTGTACGACAAAGTAGTAGTAAGTAGGCAAAGAAGAAGATGAGCTGCTTGTGCTGCTTTCCAGTTAGTAAAAAGTGTGTGAATGGTTTTGGCCATAGACATAATATGTCTATGGTTTTGGCAAGCACGTAAATGCTGTCTCTCCTCTTCTTCTGTGTGACAAACGAATGTCAGAGGCGTAAAGTGCCGCAGCACCACCTTGTGTACCGGGAGAGCTATCTACTGAATGTGCACGTTCACTCGTCGCATCGCCAGTGAAAATCGATTGGGTGTGAACACTCAAGAAGCACCGAAAACGTCACGAAAAACGGTAGCGATAAGCGCGCGCGATATTCGTCCCGGTGTGTACAGGTCTTAATACATGTTCATCTCACAAATAATGTTTAATTGAAAGTTAAGTGATGTTGTGTAATGATATGGTAGTTGATTGTGATTTGTATATGACTAACTTCGTGAAGTTTAGACATAATTTGCTCACCATGTGCGTAGCATGGCTGACGACATCTTTTTGACTAGTGCTATACAGGTGAACCTAATTTCTTTTTGTTCTTTTGGGTAGATGCACACATCTCTAAATGCCCATTGTGTCGCCAGAGGAAATATTTTTCTCCTTGTGTTACAGGTATGTTTGAATATTGACTGTTAAACGTATTCTAATTAGATTCGCGTTGCATCGCGATTTGGTGTTTGTTTAGAAAAAGGGCAGAGAAGTGTTTCTCATGCAGAGAGGGGATGCACACATCTCTAAATGCCCACTGTGTCGCCAGAGGAAACATTTTTCTCCTTGTGTTACAGAAAATAAACACAACGCATGATTGAAATGCAGTTGCTCGTGTCCGCCTGGTGATTTGAATGCTGCCGGATAAGGAGCGTTACATATACTGTATTATCGCCATTCCGTGCAGCCCTAAAACTTGTATAGTTTTTGTCAGTGTTTATTTAAAAACATCCAATCATACAGAATATAAGATGGTAATAAATATTTAACTGATGAGTGGTCAGTACAATATATAACAATACAATATATAGTAGGGCTGCGCAATATATCGAAATTTCGCAAATGTACATATCGCAATATGCATATCGCAAGGGTACGCAATATCTGAATGATTTTAATAGGCTACTTCAACATTGTGAAAAGTGTACGTTTTAGGTCGACGCATATATAGCAGAGAATAGACTGGGCACACGACTGTTACTTATGTGACTTGCTTGATGTCAAAAAGAGTTATTAAACGCAATAACTTGCGAAAAACAACTCCTTGCAGTCTCGCGCTGTCTGCTGTCTGAGACAGTGTGCGCACAAGCTGTTCTTTTTTTTGTGTCTTGTTACACACTCAAACTGTCAAATACACACACAGTTATGTCGAAATGTCTTGATGAGTATTCATGTAAACACAGTCGGTTATGCTTTAAGTGAAAGATATCAGTTGGGGAAAGAAATTGATTTTACACACTTAAAGCAATATCGTATCGCATATCGAATATCGCATTATTTAACAAGGATATCGCATTTTTCTTCAATATCGCACAGCCCTAATATATAGGGTATGATTTTACCCCAAAATTCAACATCTTGACACAAAATGATAACTGCAAATCCATGTTTTGCTGCCTGGAGTCCAGTTGTTTCTATGAATTGCAGTGATCCATTTGCTTCTCTTGTAGCTTTCGGCAGTCTGTAAAAATTTACCTCAGATTTCTTGTCAAATTTATTTGTACAGTCAATCTCAAAGCCCTTACATGTGTTAGCTGTGTTTTGTGTGTTTTTCGTGGCAATCAAGCTAAAAGCCAAAGCTGCTGCTCAGCCTTTTTGCCACTGTCAATGTAACCACAGTCACTCCGGACGATGGTGACGTCACATTTTTTGTCCTTCGTTTTTCGCTTGTTCGTTCATTTGTTATCCTCGCTTTATGGGAGAGGTGTGTTTGTTTGGGTTAATGTCAAACATCAACAGTGTTTCTCAGAAATCGCTTACTGCACCTTTAAACTCGTCACATCGGCGAATGAAAATGGTATTGTGTTAACCAACTGCATACTGCTGTTCCTTTAATTCCAACACAGGGTTTTTTTGTTCCTCTAATCTCTGTGTACTTTCAGTGGGAAGCTCTGGCTAAATGGATAGTAGGCCTAATATCCTGACTGAAACTGGCCTTCACCTCCCCAAGCCTGCAATATTTATGACATGAGTTATCCACTGCCAGGGATGCAATAACTTCAAGAAAATACGACAGGGTGAGTGTGTGCGCACTTATGTGTGGTAAGGGTCTCAGAAAGCTTTACTGCAGAAATTAGGGTCAGTGTCATAATAAGGATCTTGGACTCTGTAAACCCGTTTCAAGTTGAGGGTTAACACAGGATAAATATGACGCAGGAGTGCAATAACAGAGGAAGGGAATGTCTACATGTAGTGGCCGCACTCATATCCCTCCAAACATCATGCCGTCTTTTCTGAGTGCTCTCAAACTGATGCTAGTCTCCGTCTCAATGAGTGCTCAATGACCCATTGAAATGAAACCAATGTCACAAGTTGGCTGAAAATGAGACATGTTTCAAAGCAAAAGCAGAAAAATATCCCAATGCAACAAACCATTTGGCTTCCATTGTGTATATATATAACCATGCAACCATGCTGAAAAGAATAACAGTGCTAGTAACTAGGGCTGCAACAACGAATCGATAAAATTCGATGATTAAAAGAGTTGGCAACGTATTTTATTATCGATTTGTTGTGTCGCGCGACTATTGTGCCCCTCAATAAGACGCGGAGGTGTTTGAGTATAAAAAAAGCACGGTTGAGCGCAGAGTGGGCGAGCCGTGCTGTTCCCGTCGTACCAAGCAGCGGAAAAGCAAACCGAGCCGAGCCGTAGGCTACCAGTCAAAAAGCGCCATTAATAAATCAGAAAAGTGTGTTAATTGCAGCGACGCGACATGGCACGGGAGCACCACGGTGGTGATTCAGCACATCTTGGAGTCCTTGATGAGAAGGAAGGGAGTTCAACAGCAGGGTAAAGTTAAGTTACTACAAAATTCCACTTTTGTTCCGTTTCGAAATGAGGAGCATGACGTCCCTCCAGTAGCTCTTCTGGTGCTTGTTTACTCGTTATCCAGCTTGACAAGCATGACAAGTTAGCGTTAGCTTGTTAATAACAGTAGTAAAGCAGGGGTGGTATAGTTTGCAAGACTAAAGCCACGTTTTTAGTCACTTGCCTTTTTTGGCCCATTCATTTTTCAATCTGTTGCTATGTTAATTTCGTTGACAAATAATTTGTCAATATTTTAAATCAACAACATTTTTCACAGACAAAAACGAGACGAAAATCAAGCTTTGAATGTCACAAACTATGACTAATATCTATTGTCATTTTTGGTCAGCATTCGGTCTTAAAATGACAGCAGTCCATTAACCTGCTTCCATTTGTGCTCTTAATATTAATCAAACAACAAAAGACAGAGAAAATCACCTCTTTAGTTTTAATAAGGATTCATAATATTTATTATACATTAATTATTTAATCCATATTTAATCTATAATAAATGTTATATGCAAGTTGTTATAAAGCATATCATTCATTTAAAATAAGACATTGTGTTCTTCTTTAGGAGGAGTAGTTTTATTTAATTGTTACATAATATTTGTTTATATGTCACAGCAGTTAAATCTGTGTCTGTATTGCATGTTTAAACTTTAATATCATTCATATTAATAGGTTAATACAGTAGATGTTTTCTCCAGGAGTATATAATGGGTGTGGACATTTTAGAGAAATTCTTAATGCATTACAATTTAACTAAACCCATTAAATTTTGTTTGTGAGTGTGTGTGTCTGAGTGTAGTGTAGAGAACAAGTTCTAACATCCTGTTAAGTTTTCTGATTAGTATTTTTCTTTATTAAAAAAAAACCCAAGATGTATAGATTTATTGTAGCAACCTGTGCACTTTCTTTTGCACTGTCAATTTGCACTGTCAGTTCTGTTTTTGAATAAAGGATTGGAAATGAATGCTTTTTAAATCAGATTCATCGATTAATCGAAAAAATAATCGACAGATTAATCTATTATTAAAATAATCGTTAGTTGCAGCCCTACTAGTAACCAGCATTTGTTTTGGTTGCTGGTCCATATTCATCTAGTTTGATGGTGTTTAAACAAATCTCTATCATTTTATATATACACACACACACACACAACTTAAAAGAATAGCTAAATAAACATTAATTAATGTTTATAAATCATTTAAAACATTAATTTATATAAATAAATGCATAATGTATATAAATGTCATAAAAATTATAAAAAAAATGAAATCATTCATTTACATTAATCTGCAATATATTAATTTAAATAAATACATAAAATTATACAAGAACCCAAAATAATTACTAAACAAAGTACCGTATTGCTCCGAATATAAGATTTTTTTCCTGGAAATACATCTGAAAAAATAGGCTCGTCTTATATTCAGGGTCTAAACATGTCAATAATACACCTGCAACAATAGGGAGCACCACATTCGAAATACCAAAAACGAGTGTGTGTCCCCAGGACTGAAGAGGCACGTGCCTGTAAAATACCGTTGTCACGTGACAACGAGCTCAGCTAAACTAGAAAAATGTAAAGGGCTGAAGAGAGAAGGATTTTTTAAAGGGGCAATTGAAAGATAATTTTAGCCTGATTAAAACGTCAAAAACAAACGAACAAAAAAAAACGACGGAATCCCCGTGATTTTTATTTCATTTAGTGTAAGTGGCGGCGATTGATGGTGAATAATAATGTACGTACTATAATGTTACTAACTGTAACAAGGTTGCGCTGTTGAGGGCTTGCGTAGCCTCTCGAGGACAAATCAAAACAAATCAACACAGCAGCACACACAAAGTTAAAATGTGACATTGGTTTCATACAACAGTTCAATAATCAGTTGAAATCAAGTCACTTACATTTTAGACACAATATTGACTGTTTTTGTTCTGTTTCAGCAGCGAAAATAGTTCCAAACAAAGATCACAGCAGAAACACAGCACGTCTCAATACTCTTCCATTGCTGAATGATTCAGTGTTTAGAACGAATCAGTTGAGTCAAAGATTCAATGACTCATTCATAAACAACTGCCTCATTCTTGAAGACCTAGAGACTCACTCATTAAGACCTAGAGACAGATATAGAGATAGTGTCTTATAGTTCTAATTGAATTTATTGATCAAATTTAAGAATTTAAAATGAAAGATGAAGCACTCTTGGGATAAATATTACAAATATGCAGATTTAAATAGGCTATGATAGAATTGATAGAACACTAATCTTGCTTTAGAATAAATAATATTTATACAGTTGCCAGACAAGCAACTGACCGATTTACTTTGCACGGCACACAGACACACCTTTTACATGTTTTTTATTCTGTGGCGGAAACGAGCTGCTATACTATTCTGTTCTATTGTCAAGAGACTTGAAACACCCACATTTGTTTTTTCCTGAATGACCTAGTGAACAACCCCTGGAGCTGCACATTTCAGTCAAACTTCAAGCACTCAAACTGTAAAATACAGCCCTGATTCCACTGGCAGTGCTTCAGCAATCTAGAAAGCAGAGTGCCGTGTAACCTATAGGCAATAAACCTCAGGGCTAATTCCTGTCATTATTGAGTATTGACAGCACGCTGCATCACAAACAGAAACCATGCCAGCTCCTTAGAGCGAGAGAGGGAAATGAATAAGGATTTATAGCCGCCATCATTCTGCTGCAACTATGTTTCCTGTTCTGTTCAGCGAGCGGAAAGGAAGGCTGGTAGTAGCTTCCTGTGTGTGGGGTGCTGGATTCCAGGAAATGATTAGGTGGGGGCTAAATAAGCCTGTTTCTGCCCTGGCAATGATCAACAAAGGCTAATAAAAACCCTCCTCCCTTCGGTCTCTGTGTCTATCCCTCTTCCTTTACATTTTATTGTCTCTCCAGCTCTCCAACAGTGAATATTGCCCGCCCGCAAAGCACATCCATATTGAAAAGAACCGCATGGCTGCCTGCTCTGCCTGGTGTCCTAAATTGTCAAGTCTTGATTAACCATGTCTGATCAACAGTCACCCCAAAAAATATTTCTACATAATCTACATCATTAGATAACTTGATCACTAGATCTGGTGACTGGAGGCCATTTGAGTATAGTGAACTTATTGTCATGTAAAGAAACCAGTTTGAGATAATTGGAGCTTTGTGACATGGCGTGTTATCCTGCGGGAAGTAGCCATCAGAAGAGGGGTACACTGTGGTCATAAAGAGATGGACATGGTCAGCAAAAATACTCAGGAAGGCTGTGGCGTTTAAACAATGCTCAATTGGTAATAAGGGGCCCAAGGTGTGGCAATAAAATATCCCCCACCACCATTACACTACCAGCAGCCTGAACCGCTGATACAAGGCAAGACGGTTCATGTTGTTTATGCCAAATTCTGACCGTCCCATCTGAATGTCGCAGCAGACTCATCACACCAGGCAACGCCATGTAGTTTTTTGTTTTTTTCTGTTTACAGTTCTTGTGTTTTTTGTCTTGGATGTTGTCTTAATGTATATTGTTTTAATGTATGTTTAATGTATATTGTTTAAAGTATATTGTGCTGTGAGAACGGCACTCACATTGTGTAAATTATTTATTGTTTATTGTAGTGTATACTGTGCTGTGAGTAATTGTGTGCGCATCAGATGATGTAATCTGATGTTGCTTTAAATGTTGTACGTCTCATGTCATGACTGCTATGGAATTGCACCTAAGAATTGCACTTGTGTATATGGTTGTGTGACAATAAAGTGATTTGATTTTTCCAGTCTTGTACTGTCCAATTTTTGGCCTCAGTTTCCTGTTCTTAACTGACAGGAGTGGCACCCGGTGTGTTTCTGTTGCTGTAACCCATCTGCTTCAAAGTTTGACGTGTTGTGCATTCAGAGATGCCCTTCTTCATACCTCAGTTATAACGAGTGGTTATTTAAGTCACTGTTGCTTTTCTATCAGCTGAAACCAGTCTGGCCATTCTCCTCTGACCTCTGGAATCAACAAAGCACAGATTTGGCATAGTTTTTGCCCACAAAACTGAACACTCACTGGACCCTTCTCTGTAAACCCTAGAGATGGGTGTACATAAAAATCCCAGTAGATCAGCAGTTTCTGAAATACTCAGACCAGCATGTCTGCCACCAACAACCATGCCATGCTCAAAGTCACTTCTTCCCCATTCTGATGCTCAGTTTGAACTTCAGTCAAATATTAAGCAGCACAACTGTTTTCAACATGGATGATAAGTTTCTTCCTAAAGCTGACAAACTTAGAATGGTTAACATTATAACCCCAACGTTTATCTGTGTGCTGCACATTTTACTTGAAGAGCTTCCAGAACCTAAGAGAGTACTGAAATGGAGCAGTTATGTTGTTTGTGGATCACAACTTGTCAGCCACGAACGCTGTGCTAAGTGATGAACTGTGACTTTTTTTTTTAAACTGAACGCAACAGAGACTAGTGCTTCCAAAAGGATACGCACTAAAAAGATGGCGGATTATTCAACCATGGCTCGACTAGTCGAAACTGTTTTCCAAGATGGCTCTTATCTGTAAACGCGTAATGTACTGTCTTTATAAAGTATCTTCTTATTAAACTGTTTGTACACTTACAAAGTTCTCATTGCTTCGGTTTGCATGTAGGGACCCTCATTATGCTACCGTGTTAGTGTGAGGCTATTTTGAACCTTGTTAGTGGTATTAACTAGCGATTTAGTTTTACTTATTATATGCCCCATATACTAGCGCTATAAGCTAATCTGTTTTTAGAGATAAAACTCTTTACATTCTCTTTACTATTTTTTTGTCCTTTAAGTCTAATTTCAGGCTTGAATTGGTTTGACATTGATGCCATCCTTAACCCTCTAGGCGCCACGGTCGAGTTTACTCAACGAGATGCGGCACAGAATAATATGAAGGTATTTTTGGTGCAAAACAACTGAACACGCGTGAGAGTGGAATTAGTAGTTAGTGTGTACCAATAAATTTGAAGTCACAGAGAAAAATATTTTAGGAGTTGTAAACTTGTAGACTTTTTTTCTCACTTACAAACACAACGCAACAGTTACAGCTTCACACATTCTTCACTGCAGGTGCACAAATCCTGTTCTACGAATCACACGTGAAGAAACTCATACGCTCACATTTTTGCTACAGTTGCTGCAGTAAATATGGTGCAAAACACATTCACACACCCGTATCAAAAATGTGAAGTCGCAGACAAATTTTGCACATCCGCAAATATTAATATGTGAATCCATGCAATGAGAGTTGCACACTTGTAGAATATTTGGTCACAAATGTATTTCTTTTCTTGGATATTTTTGTAACACAATCACAAGTCCAATCATTACAACTGCTTGAATCTGCTGCTACGAGTCTCAAACGCAGTTTTTTCGCCTTCAAATGACAAGTTCCGCACGCTCTCACTTTTGCACCATATACTACGCGAAATGTGGAGCAAAAGAGATTTGTGCATCTGTGAGGCAGCGGTTCAGAGAGCAGAGAATTTCAGCCAATCGGAAGAGCTCTTTTAAACCGGTGGCGAGCGACCGAGAACGGGAAAAATACATGAGCAATCTCTCCCTAGCAGGCGAAATGAACTTGTTCCTCTATATAGTAAAACATAGTAGGCTAGAATTAATGGATATATATATATAGTATAATTAATGCACAATTGTACAATTAATATACAATTCAAGCAAGTATACAAACGCCTACATTAACATGGTTAATGGAAACATGAATCAGGATATGAATTATACATTGCACGTTGTGAGCTTTTATAAGCACCAAGTTCCCGTACGAACGGAACGGACCAGGTATTTGCGCAGCATGACTGAAGCCTGGTTCATTTAATTGTGCATGCATGGCGTGCGAATAACCATAAACTCCATAAACGCTCCAAAACATGTGTGACGTGAGACGTTCCTATCGCAACACTGAGTCTGAGAAAACATCCTCCTGCACCAACATAAAAATAAGCGTTTTAATAAACTACTCATGACCACCTTTAGTAGATCTCACATTCTACTCTAGCCTATTTATTCTGTTAAATGTTGATTAACTTTATAATAGATGTATAATATATACATTTATAATAGAATATAAGATAAGGGAATAGGTTTTTCATTAAGATTTATATGACATCTGTGGCATGTTGTGGTGGCTATAGTTTCTATGTGTAGGATGCTATTTTTCATAACTAATGCTATAGATAAAAAAATGTTAACGTTGGCATTATGATAATGAGGAGACATCAGTGGTCTCACCTGTAATTGTTTTTAATTACTTGTTACTTATTCATTGTAATTACTTTGAATGTGGATTTTGCAAAAATAAACCCTAAATGATTCACACTTCAACCCCCCAATTATTATTGATGTAGTCAAAAACTCTCCAGCTGCTTTTGTAACCTGAAGCTTTAGCTTAGGCTTCCTGAAAATAAGGAAAGTACTGGAGATGTATTTTATTTTATTTCAAATGATCATGAACTAATACTCTTTTCAGCTGTGTTAAGACTTAAAAGCAGATTGCCATGTTTCAGTAATGTTTTATATCCTGGTGATGCATACATTTGTAAGACCTGGTCACTCACTGCATTTGTCTGATTAAAGATATCAGGGAAAAAGCAAGAGTATTATTTCATTCTGGGCTCCAAAGGGTCAGCCCCTTAAAAAGAGTGCCAGATCAGAGGAGGAGACAGTGGAAGAGGTAATGACAAAACAGGGAAGAAGAAAGCATTAAGTGGAGCAGCCACCTATAGGTATACTTTTAAAAGTGAGTGGTCAACCACATGGCCATTCATCACCATAGGCACCACCAGCTCCTACTACTGCAGACAGGAGAGCTCATGTGCCCATCAAGGTGTGACAGATATGAACAGGCATGTGAAAAGTAAAGGCCATCAGGCCAAAGAACAGGCACTTCAGTCAACGAGCGGCATCTTCTATTTGTGCTGGTCATTTATGAACAATAGGTCAAATTGGGGCAGAGGGGCCGCTGCTGCAAATATTTGAGTGGCTCCTCCCCTAACAGATACAAACTCAGTCCAAACTTTTGATAAAAATTGAGTTCTGGAAAGTTTTTGTTTTTTATGTTTTTTTTTCCTCTCTCCCCCTGCAATCACTCACCGTTATACATTTGTCTAAGTAGTTTTAATATATGCACTGGTCGACTAAGATGGTAATCATTGTTTCTTAGTTGGGTTAGCCTTTCTTGTTTCACAAAATGTAATGCTAACACTAGCCTATCTGTACTGTTAAGTTTGCTATCCAATCGTCTCATAATTAAATATTCTCTCATATTAAGTAATGTATTCCTTATTTTCTCAGCTTTACCTTCTAGAAAAATGACAGAACAGGGTGGGTCTTCACAGGTCAGCATCGTATCAAGTAACTTATGCACCCAAAGTCTACCATGTGTACCATTTTTTTCTTTTCTTTTTTGGTGGATGATAACATAATAGAAATACCATAGTAAAGTAAAGGGATATTATTTGCCCAGTAGGCCTAATTGGAAGCTGCAGTGAGTCACAGAGCAGGTTAATTAACATTTTATAAAGCCTATATGGTATTTCTATAAATGTTATCATCCACCAAAAACAAACCAAACCAAATAAGAAAAGTCTTACAATGGGTGCATAAGTTACTTGATATGATACTGACCTGTGAAGACCCGCCCTGTTCTGTCATTTTTCTAGAAGGTAAAGCTGAAGAGAATATAAGGAATACATTGTTTAATATAAGAGTGTCTTTAATTAGGAGACGATTGGATGGCAAACTTAACAGTAGATTACATTTCGTGAAACAAGAAAGGCTAGCTCAAGAAACAATGATCACCAACTTAGCCGACCAGTGCACATATTAAAACTACTTAAACAAATGTTCAACGGTGAGTGATTGCAGGGGGAGAGAGAGGAAAAAAAAAAAAAAAAAAAAAAACGTACCGTTACTTGACTTCGCCTGCTAGGGAGGTTTAAAAGAGCTCTTCCGATTGGCCGAAATTCTCTGCTCTCTGAACCGCTGCCTCACAGATGCACAAATCTCTTTTGCTCCACATTTTGCGTAGTATATGGTGCAAAAGTGAGAGCGTGCGGAACTTGTCATTTGAAGGCGAAAAAACTGCGTTTGAGACTCGTAGCAGCAGATTCAAGCAGTTGTAATGATTGGACTTGTGATTGTGTTACAAAAATATCCAAGAAAAGAAATACATTTGTGACCAAATATTCTACAAGTGTGCAACTCTCATTGCATGGATTCACATATTAATATTTGCGGATGTGCAAAATTTGTCTGCGACTTCATATTTTTGATACGGGTGTGTGAATGTGTTTTGCACCATATTTACTGCAGCAACTGTAGCAAAAATGTGAGCGTATGAGTTTCTTCACGTGTGATTCGTAGAACAGGATTTGTGCACCTGCAGTGAAGAATGTGTGAAGGTGTAACTGTTGCGTTGTGTTTGTAAGTGAGAAAATAAGTCTACAAGTTTACAATTCCTAAAATATTTTTCTCTGTGACTTCAAATTTATTGGTACACGTGTGGATATGATCTACAGCTACTAATTCCACTCTCACGCATGTTCAGTTGTTTTGCACCAAAAATACCTTCATAGAATAAAACGACCGATTTTGTCAAATAGGGTGTCAAATTTCATTCGACCTCCCCTCTACTAGATGTCAGACATGTCATACTTCATCCCGACTCAAAAAAACATCATGCTTCTATACAAAATCTTCGAGCAAGAGTGCATTGAATCAGTGCAAACAAAAGCAGAGCTAGTGTGCTAGTGAGCCATTTTATCAGAGCAATATTGTCAACGTCAGCGAGTATTTGCATTAGATTATTATTGTTTTCTAATGGCTTCAATAAAGCTTACCCGCAATGAAGTGTTGGGTCTTCTATTCACGGACCCTGATTCTGAAGGGGAATATCTGCCTTCAGAATATGACGTGATTCTGAAAGTCCTTTGCCCAATGTCAGTGGTGGGAACACAGTGGTGTTTCCCGGGGTCGGAGTGTTCATCGCGAAATTAGCAGGCGTCTTACGCCGGCTTCACACCACATGCGCAAGCAGTGCGTTGGCAGGGCAGGAGTGGTGCGTATGGAGAGCGGGAGCTGCGCGTTGTGCATTCACACTGGCAGCGGTTGTCTCGCGCAGCTGAACCGCGGCTCGTGTATTGCAAATACAGTTAGGGGGCAACGTGGAGGCAGGGTGTGGAGTCGCAATGACAATGACAGTAGTCCGAACTGTGCACACTCGGCGGGCACGCACGTGTCTGTCTCTCGTCTGGTCTCATCTCACTCATGATCTCTGCCTTGCCGTGTGATCTTTTGAACTAAACAGATCTTGTCTACTTGTGTTTGTGTGTCAAATGAATAATATATATGTGCCCCATACATGGAATCAGAGTGCCTACTGTATGTAGTAAATGGAAAGTCTCTACAGCAAAAGGCCAACTGTTACATGCATTCGGTTTGTTTCTACCATTTATTAGTAACGATTTACACAGTTTGTTTACTATTTACCTGAGCATTCAGTATTGTGCAATAAAGCATACAGAAGGTGAGGGACATTTTGGGGGGAAAGAAGTGCTGCATTTTTATCATTTAAACGTGACTTTTCATGAAAATTCTATAATCCAAGGTAACCACCACCATATGACGTCATAATATGCTAATTAGATGGGAACATGTAATCCCTACATAAACTTTGGGTCATCCTTAATATTTCTCTAATTTACAGAAAGTCTCTATCTTTTATCACTTTTAAGATATAGCCTTTTGAAATGTTTTAGGAAAAAAACGCCTAAAGGGTTAATATTTACACCTAAACAGATGAAACTCACATTATGGAAGGGGTGTGACATTTCCCCAACACGCGTTAAGTGGGGTCAATAACAACACACTGGGCCAGCTAACCAATTACAGCACATTTCGTGTTTTGGAAGGAGGGGCTTCGTCGAAGCGGGAACTACATGGCACGTTCGACTGGGGAGAGGTGCCGTAATAATGTAAAATATGTGAAAAATAATGTTTGTATTTTTAACAATCAAGCAGGAAAGCATATTCTAGTACACCACAAAGACAAAATAAAGTCTTTGTAAAAGGGCATAATAAGGACCCCTTTAAGAGTTTGTGTTTGCATTTGTGTTTGTGCTGGTTTGTTGCTTATGTCTTATTCATCCTTTTTAACGTGATCCCTGTTAGCATCAACATAAATGCTAGCTGACATGAAGCGCCTTCTGCAATCAAGGGCACAGCTGAAAGATTCATAAGCTGAGGTTAAAAATAGGTGAGAGAGAGAGAGAGAGAGAGAGAGAGAGAGAGAGAGAGAGAGAGAGAGAGAGAGAGAGAGAGAGAGAGAGAGAGAGAGAGAGAGAGAGAGAGAGAGAGAGAGAGAGAGAGAGAGAGAGAGAGAGAGAGAGAGAGAGAGAGAGAGAGAGAGAAGAAAGAAGTTCCTGTGACATGATGAGTATGGAGAAGGAAAGATTACATTCAATATTACTGTAACTCAGGACATAAACTGACTTCAATACCTTTAAACCAGAACCAGGCTTATTCACATAACACTAAATCACAGTCCTTGAAACTTAGACGGTTGTAACAGAATTGTGGGTTGTGGTTATGTCTTGACTATTTTTAAAATCTCTTTGTCTTTCCAGTCTTTCCTTGGGAATCGAAGTCCCAACCTTGCTGTTGTTACAGCTACACTCTCAATCAAACTCTCACAAATTCAATCAATACAATACAATTTAGCCTTGTTGTACTATATAATGCTTGCTTGTCTTGAGTGTGTAATTATATTATATATATATATATAAGCCATCCTTTCCACTGGCTGTTTTAGTCATGTTTTCTAACCCCTTCTATAAAAACGACCAAAAGTAATGGTATTAGTAATACTCTGATATCTATTGGTATTACATTATTACCATCAAAATATTAGCTGCTTAAACCACATAATTTATGAAATACTCCAAAAGTAGGCGTCACGTCATCTTTGTTTCCAGGCGAACAGTTAAAGAACGCAACACACACACCTCCCAGATATATAGAAGAATTAAATCAATCAGATGACGACTTTGAAACTCCCAAAGTGTTTCCAATTTTGTGAGCAATATGCACCAGACATTCAGTCAATGGTCAGTGGGCATGACGTCTGAGGCTGAGACTAGCACCCTTGTAACCCTCTATATCTTCAGTCAGTTCTTTGTCGTAATTACATCATATGAGGGTCCTGAGTCAAAAAGGTCCTGAGTTAAAATATCTTTTCAGATTAATCTTTTTGCTCCACTGCCAAAAATTCTGTCAGTATAGAAGATTCAGTCCTACCTGTATAATTATATATAATTGTATATATATATATATATATATATATATATATATATATATATATATATATATATATATATATATATATATATATATATATATATATATATATATATATATATATATATATATATATATATATATATATATATATATATATATATATATATATATATAATTCACTCTGTCAACTTCCCATTAAAACTGTCAGCCCAACCCCCACCCCCCCACGAGTGCTAATCTGTCTCTTTCTCTTTCTGTCTTTTGCTCCTCCACAGGTACTTATCTGCTTTATGATCTGTGTATAGATGACTGACAGATCATACTTGATCTTTTCCTTCTCATGTACTAACCAGAGCCCAGAGGGCAAACTACTAATGAAACAGTCAAGTTCAAATAGAGAGAAGAATGTCAAGGCATTGCCTGCCAGTAATTATTAAATGTCTGTGTCTGCGTGTGTGCGCAAGCGCTTAAACAAGTCACAACCTGTTGCACTCATGTAATTAAAACCGTGAGATTGAGAGCACTTGCTGTTTGAACACACACACACACAGCCGCGGTATGGCTAAAACCACAAAAGGTTTAACACCGTGGTAAACACGAGATGAAACGTCTCTGCTGTCTGACAACACGCTCGGACAACACGGCATCCTAGAATTCCTGTCAGAGTAAACACGCACAGCAGGAGAAATACTACAGTTCAAGCTGGGCTTTCTGTGCTATGAAAACAATTATGAAAATGAACCAGGAACTAAACAAGAAAAATGTTGCTCTTGAACTTCAAATGTAAATCTTTAGAATGAGTTTGTTTGCTTAGTCAAACTCAGTGGGATGTTGCTGTGGTATTTCCCACCCACTGCTTGATTCATTCTCATTATGATTCGCCCATTTCTGTCTGAAATGCTTCTACCATGGTTTGCTGTAATAAATGTGAATAAAGTCACGAGTCATTAGTCTTACAAAAATACTGTGCTAGAATGATACTTTGTGACATACAAAGATAGAAAATATAAATATCCATCTTAAATATAAATGGGTACTTATTGATTACCATATACAGTGAGGAAAATAAGTATTTGAACACCCTGCTATTTTGCAAGTTATCCCACTTGGAAATCATGGAGGGGTCTGAAATTGTCGAAATCTGAAATCGTCTGAAATCGTAGGTGCATGTCCACTGTGAGAGACATAATCTAAAAAGTAAAATCCAGAAATCACAATATATGATTTTTTAACTATTTATTTGTATGATACAGCTGCAAATAAGTATTTGAACACCTGTCTATCAGCTAGAATTCTGACCCTCAAAGACCTGTTAGTCTGCCTTTAAAATGTCCACCTCCACTCCATTTATTATCCTAAATTAGATGCACCTGTTTGAGGTCGTTAGCTGCATAAAGACACCTGTCCACCCATACAATCAGTAAGAATCCAACTACTAACATGGCCAAGACCAAAGAGCTGTCCAACGATACAAGAGACAAAATTGTACACCTCTACAAGGCTGGAAAGGCCCAGGGGTAATTTGCCAAGCAGCTTGGTGAAAAAAGGTCCACTGTTGGAGCAATCATTAGAAAATGGAAGAAGCTAAACATGACTGTCAATCTCCCTCGGACTGGGGATCCATGCAAGATCTCACCTCGTGGGGTCTCAATGATCCTAAGAAAGGTGAGAAATCAGCCCAGAACTACACGGGAGGAGCTGGTCAATGACCTGAAAAGAGCTGGGACCACCGTTTCCAAGGTTACTGTTGGTAATACACTAAGACGTCATGGTTTGAAATCATGTATGGCACGGAAGGTTCCCCTGCTTAAACCAGCACATGTCAAGGCCCGTCTTAAGTTTGCCAATGACCATTTGGATGATCCAGAGGAGTCATGGGAGAAAGTCATGTGGTCAGATGACACCAAAATATAACTTTTTGGTCATAATTCCGCTAAACGTGTTTGGAGGAAGAAGAATGATGAGTACCATCCCAAGAACACCATCCCTACTGTGAAGCATGGGGGTGGTAGCATCATGCTTTGGGGGTGTTTTTCTGCACATGGGACAGGGCGACTGCACTGTATTAAGGAGAGGATGACCGGGGCCATGTATTGCGAGATTTTGGGGAACAACCTCCTTCCCTCAGTTAGAGCATTGAAGATGGGTCGAGGCTGGGTCTTCCAACATGACAATGACCCGAAGCACACAGCCAGGATAACAAAGGAGTGGCTCTGTAAGAAGCATATCGAGGTTCTGGCGTGGCCTAGCCAGTCTCCAGACCTAAACCCAATAGAGAATCTTTGGAGGGAGCTCAAACTCCGTGTTTCTCAGCGACAGGCCAGAAACCTGACTGATCTAGAGAAGATCTGTGTGGAGGAGTGGGCCAAAATCCCTCCTGCAGTGTGTGCAAACCTGGTGAAAAACTACAGGAAACGTTTGACCTCTGTAATTGCAAACAAAGGCTACTGTAGGGCAATTCCAGCGTTATGGATGTGACATTTGAACTCATAATGACAGCTGAAATGTCTCAGTAAAAATCAATTTCTTACCATATTTAATTCGGCATTGCATATTCTCAGAGCACCCAATCTGGGGAATTGACAGCAAAACATTTTTTTTCTAAAATATATTTAAGACCCCCCAAAAAAGGAAAACAGCTATGCGTTATGGATGTGACAGGAAATGACAGAGTTTTCAGTAGACTGCTCGATTTTCTTTAAAGTCTGTGAACTTTTAAGTCTATTGTTTAAATATTGCTATCCACATGATGAAGGGGTCTTATCTTAACATAAAAATATAAATTTTTATGAAGTGTATCATGAGGAAAAACCAGCGTTATGGATGTGACAAAACCCTGTTATGGATGTGACGTGTCTGAAATACACATAGAATCTGTTTGGAAAATCAACAAACAAACTATCATGGCACTTTTGTCGACACATAAAATTACTCTAAATGCCAGTTTTGATATTAAGAAATATGATTGCAATATGATATATAAAATAATTGACAATGAGAGAAGATGAGGGTGAAGGAATGTATTTATTTATTTAATTTGTTCATGCGTAACACTTTCTTCTGTCATTAATATTATAATTATTATAATTCATGAACTTATATATATATATATATATATATATATATTAGGCGCCTGTTTCGCGCCTAAACCAATCAGGTTCCTCATGCACTTTCAATACGCCTCTCTACTAGGAAGTGAATACTATGAACACACGGAACATTACAGCAGAGTCGATTACGGAACATAGTCAGATTTTCATTATTGTTTGAGATATCGATCGCAATCTAATTCATTTATCACATCATAAATATGTCCAGAAAGCAACCATTTGTTTTGCTAAAGTTTACTTATGATTGTACTTATAGCCTAATGACCTAAGGCAATGTTACGTTTCACTGAAACGCAGAGGAGAAATGTGTTTATCACTGCCATGCCGCCAGCAACAGGAACACACGTTATGTCACGTGGGTTTGATTTTAGAATTTTCTTTAAATGTAACGTCCGTAACGTCACGTCCGTAACGTCACATCCATAACGCAAAATTAAAATATTTACAAGAAACAAAAGGGCACAAAATGTTCATCACATTATACATTCATATAAGTTAACATTGCACAGAAACGTTGGACATTTTTGCATCAACACTGTATGTGTAGCATGAGCTTATCCTCTAAAACGTTATGGATGTTACTTGGCCCTGGAACTCACCGACACATTTAACAAGAGGCTTATACATTTCTAGAGCTTTACTGTTAAAGCAAGCTAAGTGTACACAATGCATAATCATCCCCTTGTTCAACAGGAAATCGACAAATAATAACATTTTGTTGAACCATTGAGTTTATCTATTCCCTTTCTTGAAAACGGTAAAACACAGACATTTTAAAAACTCTGCTTGCATTGGCACACACCTTGTATATGATGTAATAAAACAGTAAAGATCTAAACAATTCAATGAGAATGGTTACATACAATAAAGTATAGACCCAAATAAACATTTTAAGAATAAGTCTGTTTGTGTGTGGCCAACTTTTTTTTTTCATGGTAAAGATGACCTTTGCATGGAATTGCCCTGTACCAAATATTAACATTGATTTTCTCAGGTGTTCAAATACTTATTTGCAGCTGTATCATACAAATAAATTGTTAAAAAAATCATACATTGTGATTTCTGGATTTTTTTTTAAATATTATGTCTCTCACAGTGGACATGCACCTACAATGACAATTTCAGACCCCTCCATGATTTCTAAGTGGGAGAACTTGCAAAATAGCAGGGTGTTCAAATACTTATTTTCCTCATTGTACATATACCGTGGTATTTACATGGACTCCACATACTTGTAAATACATTGGCAAATGAATTCGAGCACAATAGTAAAACATTTTCATAGTTTTACTAAGTGAAATCATCATTGTTTCATGATAACACCATGATAAATGTACATTGTAAAAAAAAAAAAAAAGTATGAATTTAAGTTAAAAAAATAACTATTGTACACTATATCCAAAAACACTATTGGGGTTCCCTAAAAATATGTTGTGAAATAATCCCTAAATTATAGTTATAAAGCTAATTTTAGAAAAAAGCAAAACTGTGGTCAGTGAAAAAATAAGAGGCTAAAAAAAGTGTCTTTAATAAATGCCGTGATATTAAAATATTACCATATTCACATAAAATCTAATATAAATAAAAAAAAATAAAAAATAAATAAAACCTCTATTCTTATAGACCCTTTTCACATATCCGGGTTTCTCAGAGCGAAAGTCGTTAAAGTGGGTTAACTTTTATAGCGGTGAATGAGAGTATACATTAAATACATTTGTTGTGTCCCCATTTGCTCAAATAGCAAAAGAAATACTCCACAATAGTGATTTCAAATAGAGTGAGATTGATAACGGCAGTGAAAAGAGAGAAATATGTACATTTTTACCATCACTCCCACAGACGCTGTATTAGAAACACCCTCACTGTAGCGATAACTTGTTTTTGTAATTTGATACAAAAGTAATATAATACAAAGTATTAGTGTTATAAAAGTACATACATTTAAAAAACTTTGCAGGATTTACGATAATGACGACCGTTAACAACACGTGTCATCACAGTCTGTGAAAAGGGTCTATTGTACAGGTCCAAAAAATGGTATTATGGAATATGCCAAGAAAAATAAATGTTAATGCATCACCAGTGTTAGGAAAGAAAGCAAACCCTGGCACTTAATCCTCAAAAACAACACTTCTCTGTTCCATCTCCGTTTCTCTCACACTTCTCTTTCTCATTTCTGTTCACAGCCCTTTATGAGACTCAACAAACAAATCATTCTTCTTTCAGAGTGGACCGGATCGGACGAGTTTCTGACAATCTTTGACTGAGGTCTGTGTTATATAATGATGACTGCAGATCACACCTGGGCAATTGTGTGATTCGCATGAATAAAACAAAAGAAATCCATTCAAACTTTGGTCCCTCTCTCCATAAAAAGGGAAGGATCTGAACAAGTGTGATGAACCAATTGGTTTAATTCATTAACAGTATTTCAACTACACACCAGCATTATTTCTGTGTTACAAACATTCATATCACCACAGAAGGAATACACTGGGATAAACGTTGATATCTCAGATAAAAACAATCAAACTAGAGTAAATCACCTTTAGAAAGTAACATGGGGCTTCAAATAATGATTGTATCGATCACATTATGCAAACAAATGGCAACAAGTGATTCTTAAAGGTGTCATGAACTGGCTTTTCTTTTTAAAATTATGTTGTCTGAGGTCAACTTATGATGTTCGTGTGGTTTTTACATTCAGAAACATCACAATGAATAAGTAATAGGCTATTTTCTGCCTTGGTTTTGAGGCTCTCTGAAAAAAGTCGGTTTTGATTGGCGTGCCGCACTGAAGACTTGGAACTAAACGCCCACGGCTAGGATTGGATAAGATTTTTGCATATTTAATGAGTTTCCGCTGCCCTGTCAGTACACGTGAGGAATTGTTTTGAAAGCGTCTGGAGAAACACTCACAGGACTCGAAAAATATCTCTATCAAACAAACACAATGATTAATCTCTCATCCACCCCCGATTGATTGGAATGATATTTCTGTATAATTTCGCCCAATCATCAGTGAATATAACCGCAAACCGTACACACAGACACACACACACACACAAGAAAGGAATGTTATTTCATTACAGCCCGCCGGTGATAGCCCGGGACTTTGGGCTTTGCGAGCTGGCGTTACAAGTCCGAGTCTGATCACGAATGAACCAGTAACACATTTCGACAGCGTGCTAAGGTATGTAATCAACAGATATCAAACGATCTGTAGCAATGCAATGCTAACACATAAAAAAACATGTTTTACTCACATAAGTATGTAGCACCGTTCCTGTCGGATCCAATATAGAAGGCACAGCATTGTGTTTTAATCTCAATACGTCTGCAAATCCAGTCTCGACTTTTATCTTGTTTACAATCGATTCTGCTGTGAAATTAAGCGAACAAACGCAATGTCTTACGCAAATGAACTGGAACTGGCATATTTATTGCTCGGTAGCGACTGTTTAGCTCCACGAGTCGGTGGGCGGGCTTAAGGCGGTGCTTCTGCATCCTATTACGTCAAAGGTCGACATATTGTGAGCGCTCGTTTTCTGGGCCTGGTGTCTATAAAAGCTTTTCTTTGAGTCAAGTCAAGTCAACTTTATTTATACAGCGCTTTTAACAATGGAGATTGTTTCAAAGCAGCTTTACAGTGTTAAACAGCAAAATAATGCAGCCTAATTTTATTCAGCTGTATAGCCATTTGATGTCATCAGTTCATTTCAATTTTTATACGGTGACAGTGTGGGCTTTAGATCAATAATTAGATCAGTAATTTAGTTTATATGGTTAAATTAGTTTATTAATTAGATTTATTTCGATGTTTAGTTGAAAAATATAGTGACTAACAAGGACGTTTTCAGCTCTGAAACTTACAGGATATTCTTATATCACAATGAACTTTTATATACCAAAGGCTCAAAGGAAAGTTGATTTCTCAATTCATCACCCCTTTAAAAATGTATGTCACTGAATCATTCAAGAAACGGATTCATCCAGTAATGAAACAAGTGAAGTATTTATGAGTGAGTCATTGAATCATTCATTTAAACTGTTTTATTTTAAGTAATTCATTCAGATTAATTAAACATTTTAAACAGACTGCAGAAATTAACATTTTGTCAAAACCTCTAGTAAATGACGTGTTATTATGTTTAGTTGTCTGTTCGTGAATCGTGAATTGTGAAGCTCTGTTTGAAACAAAAAAATGTGATCCTCAATGCTTCAAGAGTCGTGCAGCTCTAGCCACTTGAATGCAATAAATTGACAAATAATTGTGAAAAGTAAAAATAACTACCTTTTTTAAAGGGGTACTTCAGTGCTGGGAAGATTAATTTGTGCGTTTAAACCAGGTCATTTATGTAGTGGAAATGTGAAATTATTTTTGAATTTGGTGCCTTCTAGACTGAGAAAAGACAGAACATTTTGTCTCATGTGGATGAAAAACAACAACTCCCAGAATGCACCTGCCTCGCTGCTGAAGGAGGACACTCTCAAAGCCACGGCTACTGGTTGTCACTTGCACACCATGACACCGCCCCCACAGTAAAAAAATATTCATAGTAAATAAATAAATAATATTCATAGTAAAAAAATTATTTAGTTCAGTTAGAAAATAGACACTACAATTAAAAACTGAACGTGTCTTTTCAATAAAGTGTGAGTGAGCCAAACGAAAGTCACGGCACAGACGCAGCAGTGTCAGATTTCATTCATCACGAGAGCAAAGAGCTGAGCAGAGCTGAGGTAAGTGCGGCAGTCATTCACGGCGCATGTCCAGCGTTTTCAGATCATGCCTATGGAAGCTTAACATTCATAGGAATTCATTGAAATGTTGAAACACTCACTTTGCTCCGCACTGCTCCGTTATAAATGCCTGAGCTGAGCGGCCATGCGCATTTACATTCTGTGAGTGAGATCCCTCCACTATGGGCGGGTTGAAAACATGCGAAACAGCTCCTTCTACTGGCTGTAGTCTCTAGGCTCTGGCCAACCTTCGATGACGCAAAATGACGATATATTTGCGTCATCTGAGGATTTTTTCCAGAAATAAAATGCATAATTCTCTCGTCTCAGGGGGACATGAGGGGGGAAAGTACGATAATCAAATATACTACCGGGTTTCTACTGATACAAATCTTAATGCTGATCGCTGAAGTAACCCTTTAAGAACATAGGGTTTAGAGTGTGATCCTAAAGTGCTGTGCTTGTCAAAGATTGCATGTATGACCACAAGGGAGACAGCAATGTTTTCATAACACAACTTGTATGCTATCAACTTTAATGAAATATCTATTTGAGAAATAAACTGATGCGCTCGTTTCCCCTCAGAGTAAGCAGAACCAAAGGAAACATCTCCAAGGAGAAAATCCTAGCGGATGAAAATCCTGGAGATGATGAAAGAGACAAATTACTGCACCGCTCTTTCCCACACACACACACACACACACACACACACACACACACACACACACACTCCAAGTCCCTGAGTTCTCCAGCTCGCTCTCACACACACACACAGAGCCATCTATATTAGTCCCTGTTGGGATTTTGAGACATGCACGGTTTCAAAAATCAATAAGCGCAGCTTGAACGGCAAGAGAAAATATCAAACTTAAAACAAAGAGAATAAGTGCAGTGTCCTCTCTTGAGAGCTGACTGAAACCATCTTATTACAAAAGACACAAGCACAGACACCTTAATTCTCTCTCTGGGACATAAAAGCAAATACATCTAAGTCAACAGAGAATTTAAATGTCAGGCCAAACAAACATCAAACAACAGTGACACAACTGGGAAAAATTCATATTCCAGGAGGATGGGGTTACATGCCCACCCCCCCTCTCCCCCTCTCCATTTTTGACACTTCTTGTTTTTACAGTTGCAACATTGCGTTCTGCTCCACAATAGCACAATATTTGAAGACAAATGTGCCCCAACTTTTTTATTTTTAGTGGGTTGGACTCAACTCTGTTTACACTGTAGATAAGCTTTCATAAATCCACCATCACATTTCAATCACATCACAAACTATACTGTGCCACACATCTCTGAATCTACTCCCCCAAAAAGTGCTCCAAAACAACCGATCGACATTATTTACACAGACGACAGTACCAAAGCCAGAGTATGACAGTAAACAAATTCTCGCTTACACACAAAACGACAGCAAAAGATGGCCTTATCTGTGACAGCCCACCTGTATACGCTCACTCTTCCTCATCCTCCTCCCTGCTCGCTTCCCTTCTAAAAGTGGGTGACTGGAATATTACCATGAAATTGTTGGGTAGAAAAGACAGCTTCTTTTAAACCCCCCACTTACGGCTCTCGCTGAAAGAACCAGTGACAACCAGCTCTTACGGAGTGAAAGAGAGGAAGACAGTAGTGTGGGGGGAAAGAGAACTGGAAAAGGTTTGAAATGTTTCTCCAACACCAAAGCTTATCGTATGTACTTACAGAAAAGGCTTTCATCATTGAGCAAAGAGATGTGAATACCTTGTACTACATTTTACCAATCCGTAAAGATGCTGTATGCTGTTATGAGTTAAAATAAAGCAATAAGCCATTAGACACTAGGAGTACAGTGACATTACCATTTGAGGGGTGATGTTAGGCATGATGAAGTGAAGTGATGTTAAGGCCAAGTATGGTAACCCATACTCAGAAATTGACCTTTGCATTTAACCCATCCAAGTAAGTCCACACACATTAGGAGTAGTGAGTAGTGAGCACACACAGAGCAAACCATGGAAACTAGGGCTGTAATCTCCCAGTCAATTAGTCGATACGTTCTGGCTCAACCAAAATTCTGATTGGTCGAATTTTTGCAGCATTCATTTCATCAGTTTGGCCGTGTTCATTTCATCAGTTTGGCCGTGTTCATTTCATCAGTTTGGCCACGTTCATTTCATCAGGTGGAAAGCACTAATTGCTAATGGGGGTGTTTTCAGAGCACCCCTGTTTCACAGGTAACAGCTGTCTACAGAAAACCCCCTTGTTTTCACTTCTTTTGGATTAGCCCAACCCACTGGAGAAGCGACAGATTGAAGTACGCTACTTTGCTGTATAAGCCTATTATTTATTTAATTGTGAGAGCATTTTCCTAGTCAGTCCTCTTCTACCATGTCAACAAAGACATCGACAGTGTGGCAGCATTTTTTTTATAGAAAATGGGGGGGAAAGTCGAATGCAAATTTTGCAAGCAACAGTTTGCATATCACAGCTCGACGACAAACATGTCAAATCACCTAAAAACGGTAAGCTAACTTGTTTGCGTTAGGTTGCTCCGTCTGTTTTGAGTTGCCACATCCCTTTTACTATTGTGAAAACTGCGAATTTATTTCTAGTATTATTTATTGGATTTGGGCACTTTATTATTTTATTTTTTATTTGGAGCCTAATGCGCAGTGCGCTGTGCCCACTGTTTGTATTCGTTTTGAGCCTATGCTTTATTTTTCAGTTATGCACTTTATTTCGTTTCTGCTCTTAATCTTGCTCGTTTAATAAATATTCCTTTTTTATTAAAGTGGATGTGCCTTTTGTGTTTAAGAGTAAAAGCTTTAAAGGGGTGGTAAAACACATTTTTTCGAAGGCTTGATTGTGTTTGTGGGGTGCACTGTAACATGTGTTCATGCGTCTTTTTTAGAAAAATTGCATTATTTTTCATATATTTTACCTTTATTCTACACTGCTCTGTCCCTCCTTGTAAAAACGGTCTGATGGTTTCCACGTTGTATGAAGCCAGTCCCTCAAAAATACGCATTGGGCTCAGATTGGTTAGCTGGCCCAGTGTGTTGTGAGTCGCTAACCGCCTAGTGCACGTTTGTCGGAAACGTCATGCCCCTTACCTTTACCGGTAGCCTGTGCTTTGGGTAGTATTAGAAACAATGGCGTCAATAAAACCATACCAATTTTAGCCAGAATCAGACCCAGACAATTTCTCCTCCGACCCCTGTCTGTCTCGTGCTTTGATTTATGATGGGCAGCATATATCTGCTGCAAATGCGACCGTGTTCCCCTCTGTCTCATACACGCATGCATATAACGTTGTATGTTAAACGCACTGCAACGCACCCCCGTCCCTAGGAAGGTTGAACAAAGTGGACCTGCAATCCGGATGAAAATAACAGCGTTTCGCCGGCATTGGCAACAAAACTCCAGCCTACTAACTAGCCCACCACAACAACTATTCCCAGCGGCGATACAAAATGGCCTCGCCCCCCCCTTGTTTCATATTCTCGGGAGAAGGGGTTTATGCTTTGCTTTAAACTTTGAACGTTGTAACTTTGCAGATGTTGTTTATGCTCAAACAGCAACATTACACACTAGCTAAAGTTAGAAAAGTGAAATCGTGGTTTACCACCCCTTTAAGTTAAAAGTCTATTCGTGTCTCAGCCGCGAAGCTGAGCTGATCCTATATTCAAGCTCCACAGAGCGGCTGAAATGATAGTGTCAGTCAGTTATTATAATATATGACAAAAACAATTGTCTAAATTATGTTCCATATTCCTCAAAAGTTCTTGTGATGATATCACTAGTTGACAACATAGTAACACTATATTTTCGGAAATCATAGGCAATGATATTGCGCCGATGCACATGATTCAACGCTGTCAGAGCCGACAGACTCGTGTCAGACTCATTTCAGTGCAAAATAATATACTTAATATACTATATATTAATATACTGCAAATAGCCTACTAGTTTTTTATGCTTATTTATAATTCATTTAGGCAGACAACAAGGCCACCGAGTACTGTGTACAGTACACAGCTAATTAATGTAATGTTTTTTTACCGAACGTAATTTTTAGTCGATTTTTAGTCTAAAATTTCAGGACCTCAGTCGACCAAGATTTTCTTTGGCTGATTACAGCCCTAGTGGACACACACACAAGGAGCAGTGGGCAGCCATTCACTGCAGCACCCGGGGAGCAATTGGGGGTTAGGTGCCTTGCTCAAGGGCACCTCACAAGGAACACTGTTGCGTGTACTTGCTACTCACAAAATCCTGTCATTGCAACTGTAACGATGGAAGCGTCATTCATCTTGAAATCATATGATTTGATTCATTCTGTGGACTTGGAGGATTTTGCTGACAAAGGGAAGTGGCGTTTAGAGGTTTCTGCCAACAAACGGGTATTTCTGAATGGGCTGACGCTGGGATTTAGTGGATTTGAAATGAAAGTATTTGATAGACGTATACTATGTGCGGAGAGTATTCGCTCAATATCATTATATCATTTTTGACGGAGGTGGCATCAAGCGGCTTTTGCATCTGAACTCTTCATATTCATTTAAATTTTAAATGTTGCATTGGAAACTGCAATAAAATATGCTCTGGATAAAGTACCTAATTTATGAAACCTAAAAGGAAATAAATAAAGAAATAAGTATTACAATAGCACACAACTAAATTACTGAAACTATAACATTGAAATTAAAAATACTAAAAACTAAAAATAAAAGCCAATTAAAAATATAACAATAGCACAATAGAAATTTATAAATACACAAATTAGATATTTTTTATTTATTTATAATAAAAAATACTAAATTGTACAAAAGACTTAACATAATGATTAGAATTTAAATATTTAATTACAAATATTTAAATTAAATAAGCTTAATAAAGTAAAAAATAAATAATAATAATAATAATAAATAAAAAAATAACAGTTAAAGAATCGAATATCCAAGCGGTTTAAACCTCATCTGAATTGTAAGACAATTTAAAATGTAATCGCCAAGCTACTTTCTGCATTAAAATTCAAAATTCACGTTCAAATACATTGAATGTGGCTCATCCAATTAGATTTCAGAGTCTGCTGTATAATATGTCTTAACCATATTGCTCTAAACAACGCAGATGGTCAAGACTAGAAAAGATAACTATAGAGTTCAACACGGGGGCAAAAGGAGGAGCAGGAAGGTAATCAGAATCAAAGCAGCAATCTTGGCCACTGACATAACGGCACGGTGAAATTCAGTCAATGCCCTTTACTGCAAACAGCTCGATCTATCTGGTCTTGGTGGAGATAAACTGAAACCACTGTGTTTTATTAGACCTGATCTGTAGAGGTTGCAGGGGTGGTTTACCTACAGGCCCAGGGCTCATAACTCCTGCCAGCAGAGAGGCTTCAGCTAAAATGTTCAGCGTATCCCGAGAGACTGATCGGGGTTTGCTCTCACAGCTTGTAAAGTTTTATTAGAATTTCGATATAAATCCACAGATGGTCTCACCGAATGGACCATGGAGCATTTACTGTCTCTCAGTAAACACCTCTAACAATAAAGAACCTGTAATTTCAAAGTAAAATGAATCGATTCAACAAGAGAAAACGTGAAACCTTTGAGGCATAAACTACTGCTGAATCTATAGGTTAATGAAAATAGGTCAATGAAAATAGGTCATTAAAATGGTTGCATTTGGAGGACACTCTGTATTCAGTCTTTGTACTCTAGCCTAGAGACAGAGCACACAGAACCAGGCAGACAGATTCATAGAGACAGAAATAGAGACATGAAAAAGAAAAAAAATGGACAATTGAAAGAAGAAGAAAAAACAGAGGAAGAAAAGGAAAGATTGACAGTTGGCATCTGGCTGAAGGATGTTTCGCTGAAGCAGCTGGTGTCTCAACGAAGCTGAAATCAACCTACAACCTTTAGAATAAAGCTTCTTCAATTGTTGTTCTAATTCTCTGTTGCAGCTTATGAAAGTATCACCCATAAGTATAAAAAAATATTACTTGGAATAAAATAAACATTATGTGAGATTAAATAAAATGTGACCTGTGCTGGCAAAATGAGTCGCAATGAGCAAATTTCCAAAAATGAGTTAAACCTTCAAAAATATGCATGATTTGTTTGAATCGGACAAAAAGTCCGAAGTCGATAGAGAAGTCGATAGAGTCAGCAAAGTCAATTTTGAGAAAAAATTTGTTAAAGTTTTCTGAATGTTTAAAAAAAAAAAAAAAGTATCATCTAGCAACCAAACTTTAAAATCCCTGGTAATAACACCAAATTTGGCACACAAAGTCGATACCAAATATCTATAGGAAAAATATATATATATTCAAAAAATTTTCCCATACCACCACAATTGTTTGATAAACATTAAAGGGTCATATGATGCGATTTCTTGTTTTCCTTTCTCTTTAGTGTGTTATGTAGCTGTCTGTGCATGTATACGATTTGCAGAGATACAATGCTCAAAGTCTCAAACCCAAAGAGATATTCTTTGTAAAAGTTAAGGCTCAGCCACGCCTTCCTAAAGTGTTTCGTTCAAACACGCCCTCACAAATCTATGTCAGTCTGTGGGGGCAGACTTTCGTAACACCGCCCAAATGTATACGCAAAGAAAAACACGTAACTTTTACTCTTGCTGTAGTATTGTTGCCGCCGCCGTGGAGACGCTGTGTTTTTCGTTGCGAAAGCGAAACTACTTTCTTTGGCCTTCCAAAAGAGGGGACAATTAGAAAACAGTGGTTAAGCTTTATGGTTACAACACTGTTCCAGAACAGTACAACCCAAATATTTGACTGTGTGCTGCGCATTTTTTGGAGGACTGTTTCTAGCACCTGGGAGAGTACAGGCCGTTTCTATCTATTTGTCGTTTCTACAATAACAAATGCAAACTTGCCAATCTGATACGTTGTAGTCCAGTCGCACTGGCAACACTGATCGATCAGCTTGGTCATCTGCATCATCTGGATCAGATTCAGGCTCAAATTGATAAGGTAGGACCGACATTATCATCTGTCAATATTGCTTTGCTTTGGGAGCTGATGTTCCAAATATGGTAAGGACCGTAACATTTCCGCACGCTTAAAGTATTCGAGCCAATCAGAGCACACCGCACTTTTCAGAACGATGAGCTTTGTAAAAATCGACGTGTTTCAGAAAGAAGGGGCATAGAGGAGTTTTCACTGTCCTAAAAACGGGTTGATGAGTTCCTTGTTCTATGAAGTCCCTCCTTCAGAAATACGTAACGAGTTCTGATTGTGCCAGCGGTTCCCGTGTTGGGATTTGACCGCACCTTAGCGAACGTGTCACGGTTCCTGTGTTGTGATTCGACAGCAGCTTAGCGCACGTGGAAAGATCACGCCTCTTAACGGGGTGATGCATGCGCTCAATGATCTCTACAGCGTCCCTGGGAAAGCCAAACAAAGGTGATTTGACTCCGGGATGAAAACAGCGTCTCGACGACATGGCGACAAACACACTCAAACGCAACACTTCCTTTTCTCCACGCGGCACGTCCTCTTCTCCACGTGGGACAGCAACAAGACCACGCCCCCTTTTTGCGCGTATTCTTGTGGGCGGAGGTTAGTCTGTTCTACTGTTCCACTGACGTCATTTATGAGGGAAGTACCAGGATGTAGTCCAAGCCAGCCGTTCGCTGTAGGCTTTGAAAGGGAACTTCTGTTAAATAAAATATCTCGCTTGGCATTGAACTTTGAGCTTTATAATTTTACAGGTATTATTTATGCTCTAACAGCAACATTACACACTAACTAAAGTTTGAACAATGGGATCACGAAGAACGGGACCTTTAAGACCTACTGTACCGCACAGATCTAAAATAATGTAACATCAGATGTTTTTCCTCAACGGTTAACCAAACGTTCACACAAGACATAAAATATAATGTTTGCGTGAATACTCGACAAGACAGATATTTTGAAATACTATAATTCTGTGTATATTGAGATCGAGTGCTGTCTGAGGCATTGAGCGCAGGCGTTGGATCTGTCAGTCAGCGTTATGGAGATCATTTTCATGGATAAAGTAATACATTTAATTAAAGTAATAAAAGAATGAAAAGGTAATGGAAGTGAAGTAGGGAAGGGAAGGGAAGGGAAGTGGGGGGAAGGAAGTAGGGAAGGAAGTAGAGAAGGATAAGGAAGGGAAGAAGAAACGGAAGAAGGGAAGGAAAGGAAATTTACTTTGAAAAAAAAAAAAAAAAGGATTTCGGATTGTCAACAAGTCTTGTTTTTCAACCCCTCACCTCCTGTCATGTCAAGCACTTTTCATGATCCAATCAGTTCCAATCAAGTCAAGTCTCATCCTATGGTTTTTTGGTTCAATATCTAAAAATATATCGACTTAAAATCACTAGTTTTCCAAAGAAAAAAACTATACAACTATACATTCTTTGAGATCTGCTATGACATTATATGGCATCAAGGTGAAAACTTTGTTTGGCTCTAATTGGAACCTTTATTTTTAAAGTGCATAAAACATAAAAGCATCTTTTCTGGACCTATGCTGGCATGTTTGTTGTTGTAAACTTGGTCCAGACAGTATCCATCTCCATGATATTAAAGAAAAATCACTCTCAACTGTTTGCCCTCACACCCTTTAAGGCAACCATCACAGCTTTAGCGTCATGCTAACTCCTTCACAATAGGCTTTAGAAGGACTGTGCAAATCGCAGTGGCTTAGGAGTGCTCCCAAACAAAGGCTTCTTGTGTGTGTCGAGAATTCCTACTGCTAGCAGATGGCCCAACTTCTCCCTTTTATTCTGACAGAACTGTGGGGCTGTGTGTGGGTGCGATAAAGAGAGATGGTCTGTGGTGAACCTGTGTTGACGAATTAAACCCACCATTACTGTTTCAGCCAAGACACTAAGATTCTCTACTCTAGATTATAAATGTTAAGACTGCATAAAGATCACAATGTTAGCCGGTTCTATATAGTAGTTATCACAGTAGGCGCTCTAGTCTTAAAACTAAATAAAACCGTGAAAGGTCTACAAATTAATACATAACTGACCAAGTAAGCCAAGTCTGAGTCAGCAGATTAAAAAAACACCTTATACTATGGTTAAAAAGATAGTTTAAGATATTTTAAGAATGAATATTTTTATTCAGCAAGGATGCATTATATTGATCAAAAGTGACAATAAAGACATTAAAACAAAATTCTATAAATAAATGCTGTTCTTTTGAACATTCTATTCATTACAAAAGGATAAAAAAGGTTTCCATACAAATATTAAGCAGCACAACTGTTTTCAACATTGATAAATTAACAATAAATGTTTTTTGAGCACCAAATGACACTGAAAATTAATTAAATAGAAATAAGACATTTTTACATTATTACTGTTTTTACTGTATTGCTCAAATAAATGAAGCCTCAGTGAGCATAAGAGACTTCTTAAAAATAATTAAATCTCACCAACTCCAAACTTTTGAATTGTAGTGTAAAGTTTTATAGTCAAATTTATAGGAAAAGAAAAAAAAAAAACCTTATTTTACAGTGGTGGTCAGAATTATTTCACATTATGAATTAAATGTTTTTCTCCAAAACGCGTTGGCCACAATTATTGGCACCCCTAGAATTTGTTATGAGTAAAAAGTATATACCTATTAATATTTAAATTTGTTAACACACCAGGGTGACTAGGAACATGAAATTGTCTAGCTATGACCTTGTTTCACAGGTGTTTGAATATGACTAAACACAAATGCCAAATTCCCTTAATCTTTCATTCACAATGAGTAAAACCAAAGAATATAGTTCTGATGTTCAGCAAAAGATTGTTGAGCTTCACAAAATAGAAAGTGGCTGTAGGAAAATAGCTAAAGCATTGCAAATCTCCATTTCCACCATTAGGGAAATAATTAAGAAGTTTAACTAAAGATGTTGCAAATCTTCCTGGAAAAGGATGTGTGTCTATATAATCCTAATGTACAGAGAGGAGGAACGTTTGAGTGGCCAAAGACTCTCCCGGGATCATAGATGGAGAATTGCAGTGATTAGTTGAGTCTTGAGCTCAGAAATCCTTAAAAAAATAAAAATAAAAATCAACCCACATGTTGTTTGGGAGGGTTTACAGCTGGATTTTTATGTTGTGGGCCTATGTTTTTGTTGGAGGTCCTGGACATCTTGTTCAGATACATGGTATCATGGATTCTAGCAAATACCAACAGATTAAAAAAAATCTAAACCTGATTTGGCCTGAATCTTATAATGGGCCGGTTGGATCTTCCATCAGCACAACGATCCAAAACAAACATCAAAATCGACACACAAATGTGTCACTGAGCACAAAATGAAAATTCTGCCATAACCATTCCAGTTCCCTGACCTGAACCCTATAGAAAATGAGTGGGGTGAACTGAAGAGAAGAAGCACCAATCTGAAGGATCTGGAGAGATTCTGTATGGAGGAATGGTCTCTCATCTCTTGTCAGGTGTTCGCCAAACTCATCAGGCATTATAGGAGAAGACTCATAGCGGTTATCTTGGCAAAAGGAGGTTGCAAAAAGTATTTAATAAAAGGGTGGCAATAATTATGACCAACGTGTATCACTGTGATTTATCCCCTACTTACTCCAATGAAGGGTTAGATTTTTGTGATTTAAAAAAAAATAAAAGATCAAAAGGATAACCAATGCAGATTTATTTTTACAGCCATATTTGATCATATTTACCAGGGGTGCCAATAATTCTGACCACCATAGACACGTGTACACACACACACGATACAGAATTGGATGTAACCAAATTAAATAAAGCAAAAATGATCAGATGGACGAATGGATGGATGGCAGGCATACATAAATAGATAAATAAATATTTCTGCTTTTCTTTTTTTAATCAGTGCATTACAGTCATAGTTCCCATGTGGCAGCAAGTATGCTACGAGGATCCTAGATGATTTCAATTATGAAAAAGACTGCCTTCTGCGCATCGCATAACAGTAAATCATTTGGTGAGACAGTATTTTGCATGTCATGCCTCAGATAAATATGGGGAGCGTCTATGTGTGAGAAAGACAGAGAGCTGGGCTGGATCTTTCAGTGCTCTGCTCAACAGATGTGAGGCTACAGGCCAAACCCGGAGCGCTCTGAATCTCCAAGGACAGGACTCGCTCAAAAATATACTTTTTTCCTCTCTCTGTATTTCAGCTTTACAGGGCTGCTCTTGACGAGTGATACCGGACAACTCGTCGCCTGATATATCTGATAACAAATGAATGATGTTCCTTCTAGAATTGAGGATTTACAGTTCTGGTCAAAACACTCCACAGCTGCTATACTAAACCTGCAGCTTTGCTAGGCTTTTAAATGCAGTTTTAATACACTTAAGACCTTTTTATAAAGCTTAGCCAAGTGCGTGTGTGTGCGCGCATAGGCGTTGTGTTTACTGTGCTTCCCTCAAGGGGAGATTAAAATAGTGAGTGTTAACATGCTTCTGCGCACATGTGCATACACAAGTGTCGCTAAGCGCAAGGTAAATCAGCGTTTACAAACAGCCCGCTGTGGGCCACTGCGTTATGCACTGTCTTGCCTTTGGAGAGACTGTTGTTAGTGATGCCCTGACCCATGAAATGCGAAAAAAGAGAAATGCAGACACATCTATAGGCCAATTTTCACTGCACTGACTAGGACTGTCAAAATGACTAAAAAACTAAACTCAATTTTTTTCACCTAAATATCACTATTATATTATACTAATTGTATTCAAATATAAAAGGCATAATTTCAGTTAGGGTAAAAAAAGCTTTTGGCTCGTCTCCTGAATTGGATTGCATTAAATTAAATTGCATCAACAATTCTGAACAAAACAGCATCTGATATGTACACTCACCTAAAGGATTATTAGGAACACCATACTAATACTGTGTTTGACCCCCTTTCGCCTTCAAAACTGCCTTAATTCTACGTGGCATTGATTCAACAAGGTGCTGAAAGCATTCTTTAGAAATGTTGGCCCATATTGATAGGATAGCATCTTGCAGTTGATGGAGATTTGTGGGATGCACATCCAGGGCACAAAGCTCCCATTCCACCACATCCCAAAGATGCTCTTTTGGGGTGAGATCTGGTGACTGTGGGGGCCATTTTAGTACAGTGAACTCATTGTCATGTTCAAGAAACCAATTTGAAATGATTCGAGCTTTGTGACATGGTGCATTATCCTGCTGGAAGTAGCCATCAGAGGATGGGTACATGGTGGTCATAAAGGGATGGTCATGGTCAGAAACAATGCTCAGGTAGGCCGTGGCATTTAAACGATGCCCAATTGGCACTAAGGGACCTAACGTGTGCCAAGAAAACATCCCCCACACCATTACACCACCATCACCAGCCTGCACAGTGGTAAGGCATGATGGATCCATGTTCTCATTCTGTTTATGCCAAATTCTGACTCTACCATCTGAATGTCTCAACAGAAATCGAGACTCATCAGACCAGGCAACATTTTTCCAGTCTTCAACTGTCCAATTTTGGTGAGCTTGTGCAAATTGTAGCCTCTTTTTCCTATTTGTAGTGGAGATGAGTGGTACCCGGTGGGGTCTTCTGCTGTTGTAGCGCATCCGCTTCAAGGTTGTGCATGTTGTGGCTTCACAAATGCTTTGCTGCATACCTCGGTTGTAACGAGTGGTTATTTCAGTCAAAGTTGCTCTTCTATCAGCTTGAATCAGTCAGCCCATTCTCCTCTGACCTCTAGCATCAACAAGGCATTTTCGCCCACAGGATGTTTTTCCCTTTTCACACTATTCTTTGTAAACCCTAGAAATGTGCGTGAAAATCCCAGTAACTGAGCAGAATGTGAAATACTCAGACCGGCCCGTCTGGCACCAGCAACCATGCCATGCTCAAAATTGCTTAAAATCACCTTTCTTTCCCATTCTGACATTCAGTTTGGAGTTCAGGAGATTGTCTTGACCAGGACCACACCCCTAAATGCATTGAAGCAACTGCCATGTGATTGGTTGACACACACACCTAAAATTCGAATGCACTAGGGGTTGTACAGTCTTGTCGACTTTAATGCTCTGCCATGACTAGTCGCTGACCTATAGAGGGCGCAACAGGATAAGCTATTTCCTGACGTTTCCAACAGTTATAATGATACATACTTGGAGAGCTCTCCACAAGACATGTTTGATTATACCATCTGGATGCTCAAAATTGATTGGGAGAATGCACATTATAAACAGCTTATTGTATATGTAAGTTAATCTCCGTTAATTACATTATAAACGTAATCCTTATTGCACTACTATATCTGTATCTGTTTCAGAACAAGCAAAAATCTGTGAGAAATAACGACCCAAAGACAAAATAATTGATTAAAAAAAAACATTGGCAGCGCTATGTGTGTAAGCGCTCTGTGAAGAGCGTCAAAGATGTCTATTTAAAACTTACACATACACATGGAAGCATTTGAATGCAGGCGTCTATCAGATGTCTATTCACAACATGTTTTTGAAGCGTTGATCATTATAGCCAATCAGAGACATATAGGCCTATGTTGAGCACCGTGAACACAACGGCCAATCAGAGGTGCTTAAGGTGCATTCAACAGCGCTCAGAATGCTAGCCGGAAATGCCGGTATTGTTACATTTTTAAAATTTCAGTACCGACTTGGTGCCCAAGTCGAACTAATGCAACTTTGCTGGCATAAAACTACACTACAAATCACAAAATCAGATCAATTTCTGACAAATTCTGAAGCTTTGTTATTCTAGGGCTGCAACAACTAATCTATTAAATTGATAGCAATCAATAATAAAAACATTCGGCAAAGAATTTGATTAATTGTATCTGTGGCACTATGCAAAAAAAGCATCCACGAATCATGGTGCTTTACGTCAGTGAATAAAGCCTTTCTTTGGACGAAACGGATGCTTTAAGGATGCAAGTGCCGTTTAGTACATTTGAGATGCATTTTCCCTCAGCCATAACTAACATTTTATGGTTGTGTTCTTATCTGAAAATGTTAGAAAGTCACTTCAGAGTTTGCATTTTTTATAAAAGGCTTGTCCTCCTGATAGCAAGCCAGTTTCTGTTAATCTTCACAGACTTCAATGAACAAGCACAATAGAAAGCGCAATAATTCTGTCTAAAATATATTTTTTAAAAGTTGTCTTGACATAAAAAGCAAGTTTAAAAATTTTCATGTAACACAAGTAATTGTATTTTTATGAGAGCAGTAAAGGGACTGCTGTAATGGAGTATACAGTATGTGTTCAGATGAGTGAATGTGTTCCTTGTAGTTACAATTTAGTCTGCACTTTTGTTTTCCTTTATCATCTATTTAATTTAGTGATTTTAACTTCTACTTTCAAATGGTAAGCAATCAGTTTAACTTTTAACTGTTTAATTTCAGCTACATGGACACATTCAATATATTTGCTTTAATTACCTTCAAATTGCACATTGTTCGGAGGCTGGGCAGGATGTGGAATAACAATTTGGTAAATATTGGATTAAAATGATAAATTATTGTTTAATAATGAATCCGTTTTTAAAGTTTTCATCAGATTAATCGAATAAATAAATGGACAGATGAATTTAAAATAATCATTAGCGGCCCTAAATTAATCACATATGCATTTATGTTCATCATACAATTTTGAGGTGGCTGCATCAGGTCACCTAGACTTCAGGGACGGCATGCGACGACCCCAGCGATTTCTCTCGCCCCTTCCTTCAAGGACTAAAACTAGATAAGTGCCACAAAAATCCATTATTCAAGGATTCCGGTAGTCGATAGCTAGTGTTTTCTTTTAGTTCAGGGTAGGTACTGTATGTGTGCATATGTGTGTGTGCTGCTTATATGGATGTTTGCCATCTACTCACCTCCTTTGACTGTTATAGTGAAAGAATTTTTATAATCTCTCCCTGTTGCATGTAATAAATTACTTATGGTTTAGAATCAAGCGCCTCATCCACAGTTCACCTAACAACAGACCAGCAGAGAAGGAAATCAAAACCCACATCACACCACTACTACAGCTGTGAAACATCTTACGAGCCTGACAATAAACATGAGAGATGTGAGAGAGAGAGAGAGAGAGAAAGTGCAGAATACTCAAACGTGCACAAAATCTAATCAAGATTAGAATTTTAAAAAACGCAGAAGGTGCGATTAAATCTCTGAAGGTCACCCAGTACTCAATGCTATCAGGAGGCGGATCGCAAGAGCACTACCATCCGCACTCCCAATGGTAAAGTCGTCGCATGTACTTTCTCTACTTAACTCACTAAAGCCGGGTGCACACTGTGTGATTTTGGCTGTCTAAGACAACTTATGCAAATTCTAAAAGATTCCTCTGAACCGAAGCTAAAATCTGAAGTCTTTGATCGTTAGTTTGACATGTTCACCGACAGGCGATCAAATTTTACCTCAGACTAAATTCTGGCAGTGTCAGAAGATTTGGCGCACACTGCTGCTGTGTGACTTCTCCTACGACGACCGTCAAATTGTCTCCATTTTTCAAGACAAACCATGACCAAAATGAGCACTAGAGGATTCTTTGTAGCCACCATTTCAATCCAGTGTATAATGCAGCTCACAGTCACCGAACGCATCATTGATTGATGATATAAAACTCCAGACGAGTTCTTGCGTGCGTCTGTTTTTAACGCACCTTGACTATCGTACAGTCTGATATTAATGACAACTTGGATGTATATTTTGCTCTCCGTTTTGGCCTTCAGTCCACACTGAGACAGTGTTTTAAGTCGACGAAAACGTAGCTTTTTGAAAACACTCTCCAAAGAGGATATATTTGAAAATGCCGTCTTCGCATCGTAGTGTGGACTGTGAAAATGGAGGCATTTGAAAACAATGACGCATGTTTAGTCATGTGACGCATATTATACCAATAGGTATTCACGCTATTGTGCCATGTATAAAATATGTTACTTCACACACTCTTCATATCACAGTCCTGCAAAAATGACACAAAATGTACTCGCAATCGCTGTCCTGTGGCAAAACAGGACAGCAGTTGCGTTTTAGACCAAGCATATAATGGTGTACGACTTGGATGCATCAGTGAAAGGTGAGATATATTTTTTTAGTAAAACTATCCTGCCAGAAGAATTGTGTGATATCATGATAATGTCTTGTTCTGTGAGCTTTTATGAGGTTTAACACATACACAGTAAGGTGAATTTAGCGTTTTCCAACGTGGACAAGAAACTTTTGGAAAACGCTTGATAACGCTAGTGTGGACAAAAAAAAAAAAAGTTTTAAAATTAAAACACCATTTTCAAATGTATCCAGATTAATGTAGAGGTAGCCTAAATAAAGCATTCAAGTTATTAAAGGTGTAGTCCACCAAAAAAAGTTTTGCCATCGTTTATTCGCTCTCACATTGTTCCAAACCTGTATGACAACAAAAACAAAAAAAAACTATCCATAACATAAAAAGTCAATTGAGTCTATTTTTCTTTAAAAATATCTTCTTTGGTGTTCTGTAAAAAAGTTAGTCATACAGGTTAGGAATGACACAAGGCTGAACCCATAAGATTTCCGTTCATCTTCGAATTACATATTTAAAATGAAATCTGTGAGATGTCGGTCCCTCCATTGACAGTTTCATACAACTACCCCTTTGTCACTTCAAAAAGTTAATAAAGAGATTGTAAAACTAATCCATATGAATTGAGTGGTTTAGCCCAAAATTTGTGAAGAGACATGATCAACAATGGAGGGATAGAAATCTCTTGTATTTCAATAAAATCTTTTCAATCAAAGTTTTGAAGATGAATGATAGTTTTAAAGGGAGAGTTCCTTTACTCACCCTCAAGTTGTTCCAAACCTGTATGAGTGTCTTTGTTCTGCTGAACACAAAAGAAGATATTTTGAAGAATGTTTGTAACAAAGCAGATAGAGCAACCATTGACTACCATAGTATTTCCCCCCCTACTATGGTAGTCAATGGTTGCTCGATCTGCTTGGTTACAAAAATATCTTCTTTTTTTGTTCAGCAGAACAAAGAAACTCATACAGGTTTGGAACAACTTGAGGGTGAGAAAATGATGACAGAATTTTCATTTTTGGGTGAACTAATCCTTAAAGGATTTCAGGTGGTCTGTGAATAAATAAAAACCTAAAGAAATAACTGACAACAAAGCATTAAATCAACCAAATTAATCAATCAACTGATAAACGAATTAGTTTGCGACCAACTTCACTAATGTTTGACCAAATCTGATAATGTATGACCAAATTGTTATCTGGCAAACAGTTGGTAAAGGTCTTGTCAACTAACTGAAATAAAATAATGTTTAAGTTGAATTATTAAAATGACAAAAATGAATTTAAGCTTAGAAATATAAAAAAAAAAAAACTAAAACATTAAAAGGCAGCATGAAACAGAAGAGATGATTAGATAGATAGATAGATAGATAGATAGATAGATAGATAGATAGATAGATAGATAGATAGATAGATAGATAGATAGATAGATAGATAGATAGATAGATAGATAGATAGATAGATAGATAGATAGATAGATAGATAGATAAGATAGATAAGATAGATAAGATAGATAAGATAGATAAGATAGATAAGATAGATAGATAGATAGATAGATAGATAGATAGATAGATAGATAGATAGATAGATAGATAGATAGATAGATAGATAGATAGATAGATAGATAGATAGAGAGGAATGTTAATACGTCTCTGCCCTTGGCATCTGGAAGTTCAATTACACTGAAAGTCAAGCAACTGACAGAGAGATATTTAGAAAGAAAAACAACACTGTTCCAATAATAAAGTCAAAGAAGGACAGACAAGGAGAGAGGAGAGAGTGAAATAGAGACATATGACATTCAACCTGTCAAAACTGCTTCTGGATGTCAGTCTGGCCACTTCAAACATGGGGCACCCTTTGCAAAAAGCTCACACTTGCACTAGCAAAAACATCACAAGACGGATTGAAAAATGGATATTTGAAGAAAGGCACATTCAGACCATCACAGGCAGCGCTAGCCCAGAGTCAGTATTATTCCAGCAGGAGAAAACTTTTTTGCCACACGTAATGGCTGACATAATAGAGACTCTTATTATTACATGTCTTGAGGCCATTTCAGCTGTCAATCATCTCAAGTGATGATTATGAGGTCACATGTTCTTTTTAAGTGTTTCCACAGTAGCCATTAACTGCTCTGTGCACAGTACAAAACTGGGCATCTGTGTGTAATTTTTAGACAATAATTTTCAAAGGATTGTGTTGTATTAGAGATTTTGTGTAGGAAAAGGTCAAAAAAATAAAAACCTTAACTTAAAGTTACAGGTTGAATTTTGCACAGTTGTATTAGTGCATGTTATACCCTAAAGAAAAATATATATATATTTTTTTTTTTTATAAATTAATTTATTTTATTAAATTGATTATTAATGCATTAAACTTGTACAACATATTTCTGTCAAATATATCCAGTTCTTTCTACTTTCTTTCCATCAAAGAATCCTGAAAAAAAACATAGCATCATTTTATTTATTAAAATAAATATTTCACAATATTACTGTTTTACAGTATTTTTGATAAAATAAATACAGCCTTGGTGAGCATAAGAGACTTTCAAAAACACTTAAAAAAAAAAAAAAAAAAAAAATCTCAGACTTTAATCTTTTGAACAGTAGTTTAACAGTAAGTCTACACACATTACAACAATTGTTTCCAAACAGACAAACACTGCTGAAGAGTCCATTATTGTGGTATCAACTACTTCAGATAAATCTGCCTCAAAAGGCACAATAAAAACGGTGTTCTTGACCAGAATAAGCTCCTAAGTACAAAAAAAGTCAAAAATGGAACATTACAGAAGTTAAATGCACTGCCAATGTTGTCTTTAAAAGGTCTGAACTTGCAAACCAAAGGTCAAAGGTCAAATTATGTTGGTTAATGGACTATAGTGTCCCTGCAAGACCCTTAACCTCACTGCTCAAAGACTGGATTGTTCCCGTAGCGTTACAAGTTGCTCTGCATAAGAAAGCATCTGCTAAATGACAAATCAGTTCCATTCCCGGTCTCTCAACAGTGTACACAATGAACCAATTACTTTATTAAGTCAAGCATAAAACGACAATAAATAGTGTAGCCTCAATATAAACACGCTAATAGAGTGGCTACTACCCTCAAGGATGGAAACCCGCTGCGTTGGTGTCTATGAGAGCACAGGAATGCTGGGTTCGGCAGAAGCCTGTTTGCTCGCAATCACATCTGTCATGCTTTGGCATTTGGGTTTTCCGGGGTGGGGGGGTTGGTTGGAGAGTAAAAGAACTCCGACATCACAATTGTCAAAACAACAATCTATCAAATTCATTAGAGATTTTAGCAGTAGATACAGCAACAAAAAAAACACATGAAACTCACTGATATCAAGCTGCGCATGTAATACGAAACACTGCAGAGATATAAAGAAGGCAAACGCTAGAACAAAAAGCCTCTTTAGCATACAAGTCTAGAATGCCTTCAAGGCACTAAACAAATTTGAATCTACTGATGCACAGATTTCCTTTCTGCCGTTTTTCTTTTGCTTGCGAGGAGCCGTAAAACAACACTAAATGCTATTTAGAGATCTGTCCTTGTCATTTTCTCAACTGTGCCCTGCAGAATCTCTCAGACGTCCTTTGTGTTGGCGCTTGTAGGTTTGTTTTCTTTCACGTCCTTTTTATCTTTGCCATTCACAAACATGCATTACAAGGGTGAATACACAAGCACACAGTCATGCCAGAGTTCTTCTGAATACTGATGGGGTTCTGCTGAAGAGAAGAACTGACTAAAATTCAGTACAGGAGGAGAGGCGTGCATCCCGGGAAAGGTCATCCATCGTTTGACTGGGACCGCAGATGACCTAGTCTAGAGGGCTGCATCAGCAAGCACGACATGAACATGTCTATGTGTGTGTGTTCTGCCTCAGCTGCGTAGTTGAACTTGATACAACTAAAAGTACTTTCTCCTAACCCAGCATATTGTGTAGAGACTATGTCTAGTCATGCGTTTGCTGTATAACATTTTTTTGGGATGATGCGTCTCCGCTTCCTTCCGTTGTAGAAAAATGAAGCCAAAATGTTGCAGAAATGCTCGTTGCCAATTATGTCATCCGGTGCCTGCAGAGCCGCGGTGTCAAGGTCCCGCCCATACTCCCACAAACGTTACAACCCGTTTTTATTAGCCTGGGAAAACCCAGACAACTTCCGGCAAATTTAGATTTGCTCTGCAAGTAGTCTGGCAAAGAGCCCATTCAAGCCCATTTCTAATCTGTCGAAATCACGGCACCAATCAGAAACGTTGGGGCGCTCTCATCTTTGCTCTCATTCAGAAACGTTGGGGCGCTCTCATCTTTGCTCTCATTAATCTATAATTTGTTCCCAGACAGATCATTTTGTCTGAGGGCAAAATTAAGTTTCATAACTTTATATTTGTAAGCTATTAAACTTTACCGTTGTAGTCTCCTAGCGCTGACTTTGTTTGACTGAATTGCTTTATTTATTGTATAGCTTTTTATAACTTTTACATTTATTTTTATAATGGCTATTGATCACACATAAACTGACATTTAACAAAAAGAGACTGGGTTGTGTTTGTCATATTTCATTTTATTACAGTGATAATCATAGCCTATATATGCACACATATACATTTTTTTTTTAATTATTATTATTTTTTTTTTATGTAAACGAAAAGAGGCCGGGGTTTTTAATATTTCGTTTTGTTATATACATGCATTGAATATAATATGCATTGCCTGCACTACATTTATGTGGCTAAAATATGTTTGATTTTGTTTTTATGAAAATGAAAAGAGGCAGAGTGGTGTTTTATCATATATTTTGTTTCATTGTAGCCTAAAATATACAAATATATACTAAGTGATACTGTCAACACCACTGCCTCATTTCATAAAAAAAAAAAAAAAATCTTAAACATAATAGCCACACAAATGTGGTTCAGGCAACGCGTAGCTAGGCCTACATTGATTATCTTATATATTTATAATACAACTAAGTAAAACACCCTGCCTCTTTTTGTTTACATTTAAAAAATAATATATTAAACATTAATATGTGGTTTAGGTAAGGTGACCAGATTTCGGAAATGGAAACCGGGGACATTTCCTATTTGCGAACACAAGTACAGACAAGAATTCATATTGAGAAACGGCCAGAGTCTCAGATATTTCTCCGTCGCTCTGCATACGTCATCTCCTTCATTGCTCTGATTAGTTTTAGGTCTATCCAATTGTGCCCAGAGGCATTTGAGCGACGTCCGTTGGTGACGCCCCTTTGGAAATGATTTGTCTATGAAGCTTTGCCAGACCATAACTCAGTTACTACTGATAATGGTCTGGTCTTAACCAGGCTACGTTTTTATAGCATCAAAGAACAAACTAAAAACCAAACACTTGAACATAAGAACTACTTAAAATGAGAGAAACCATCTATGGGGGAAAAAGGTATTTTAAGTGTAATTGGATTTAAGTGTGTGTGGCAAATGCCTCTGGGCGCAATTGGCTGATATACCCAAAAAGTGTAAACACTGGTACTAGGGCTGTGCAATCAATCAAAATAAAGCCAGAATTTTACTGTCCAAACCCAATGGGCAATGGGTGTGAGTTTGGGGCAGGACTATCTGATTGGCAATGGAGTTGGTAAACCTGTTTGAAAGCGGTCATTATTTTTGCAATTTTATTTGATGATACTATAGCGGCACAGAAATTGCATATCAAGATAAAATTGTTGATAAACTGGTGATAAAATGAAGCGACCTCATGAATATCAGAGAGGGTTTGAGATGCTAAAAAATGGATGTTATCTGAACACTCAGTTTATATGTCTGTTTACTCAGACAGATCAATGAAAATGGCCACCAAACAACATTCACTTGTTTAGTTTGCACTCAACACAGGTTATAGATTTAAATTAATCTTGACAGTTCTTACTTATGCAGAGCCCATCATGTTTGTAAACCAAAGAAGAGAATATACTATGACGAATAAAGCAGCGAGAGGAAGAATCGCAAGAATCACTAATGCTCCAAAAACGCTTCCCTAGGGAAAGCAAAAGAAAACGAGATAATGTTAGCTGCATGAAAACTTCATAATAAAACACGATAAGGATGGGGGAAAGCCAAATACATATGTATCAATCTTGACAAACACTACAGATTGTAGTGTCACTCCGGTACAGAAATCAAAGAGAGACATTTTAAAAGAAAACTGTTGCACTGGTAGGATCATTTGAATAATAATTCACAAAACCAGTCTAATTATTCGTTTAAAAATCAGACTGATCCAGTTCAACTCCACTTCAGCAGCTCACTATAAGAGAAGATTCTAACTAATAGTAAATTAATAATCGTATGACTTCAAATATTTGGATTACAAGTTTGTAATGACAGGAGATGGTGAAGTGTTCCCTTTAACCATCCCTGCTGCCTTGTTCTGTACCACACAGCATTTTGCCTTTTGAAATAAATCGGTGTCAAGTTTGGCGTCTTGACAGGTTTTCAGTTGCACAGGGTTTGTTTGTGTGCGTGCATATCTGTGTGAGTATGAGGGTAGCGATGAGCACTGCTGTTTTTAGCAGTCCGCTAACAAACTGATTATGTTTAACAAGATGTTTTAAGAGCCATCGCATACATAAACACACATACTTGAGGTGCTTCGCGAGAAAGAGAGAGAGACAGATGGAGATAGACAGACAGAAACAGGAAGAGAAAATACAGCAGGCGACAGAGCGTAAAACTCTGCTGCCATTGCTTTCTGATTATTGCAGAACTATTTGAGATTTCCCTTTGGAAACCCTTGAGTGTGCAAGTATAGTGTTACCAAAGCATTTGAGGTCAAGTCCTTGACATTTTATCAATTCAATTTAAAGCAACAGAAATTGTACATAAAATGTACAGCAGCTATCAAACATTTGGGGTCGGTTTTGATGTTTTTGAAAGAAGTCTCTTATGTCTCTCACAAAGGCTCATAATACAGTAAAATTGTGAAACATTATTATAATTTAAAATAAAATGTTTTCTATTTTTATGCATTATTGTAATTTATTCCTGTGATAGAGCTGAATTTTCGGTAGTCTTCAGTGTCACGTGATCCTTCAGAAATCTTTCTAATGTGCTGATTTGATACTCAAGTAATATTTATTATTATCAACATTATAAACAAATTCATTGGAGCAAAAATCATGGGTAAGGAGTGATGTGCATGCAAGTTATTTAAGGTGTTTCAACTGTCCCTCTGTTCCAACTGTACATGGTGTATCCTACTGCAGGGAGTCGTGTAAAAACATAAATGAATTATGCATGGTTCTGCACTAAGCATGGACAGGTTTGTGAAAGGATGGTCAGTGCTAGGTAAACAAAAAGACATTTAACTACCAAAACAACTAAAACCAATTAAAATCAGTGATGCTTTTTACACTGGCTGTGGTGCGACACAACAACAAATCACGACAGTAAACTGATGCCCAGTTCTATATCTGATGTACTCCAGACACAAAGGACACATGGATTTACAAAGTTTCCTTTGTCACATCCAGAAGACTGGAGCCTCAAGCCTCAATATGGCCGTCACATCCGGTATAGACAAAAGACAAGAAAATATGACGACGATGCATACCAAGTCCTTGGATTCACCAGTACAACGGTGAGTAGAGAAAAGAGACAGTATGAAGCTGAACATGTTAAAGGAACACGCTACTTTTTGGAAAATAGGCTCATTTTCCAACTCCCCAAGAGTTTAACAGTTGAGTTTTACCGTTTTCAATTCCATTCAGCCGATCTCCGGGTCTGGCGGTAGCACTTTTAGCATAGCTTAGCATAGATCATTGAATCTGATTAGACCGTTAGCATCTCGTTGAAAAAAATGACCAAAGACTTGCAATATTTTTCCTACACTTCGGTAGTTACATCGTGTACTGCGAAGCGCCTGAAGCGAGATTCTAACATCTAATCAGATTCAATTATCTATGCTAAGCTATGCTAAAAGTGCTACCGCCAGATCCAGAGATCGGCTGAATGGATTCGAAAACGGTAAAACTCAACTGTTTAACTCTAGGGGAGTTGGAAAATGAGCCTATTTAAAAAAAAAAAGTGGAGTGTTCCTTTAAGACTCCACTTACATTATGAACACAAAGAGAAGCCCATTGTAAAATCCCATGTATTAATTACAGTGATTCAAATAAATCCTCAAGGATTTTGCAAGCGAGGTCATGTTTGAGAATGTTTTTATGTAGGTGCATGTAGGTGGGGGGGGCTTTGAGAAACTTGATACACGTGAAATTCATTCCAGGTGTCTTGGCTGGTGAACTCTCTGGACAGTTCTTTCAGTTAAGTGATTAGGCACATTCATTTTAAGAATGCCCGCAATGCAGTCAGCAGCACCCTGGATCACAAACTGAAGAACCATATTTCAGCCAGTGGCACTCTACAACCAACAGTCTAGAAAATTTCTAGGAAAATTTCAAAGGACCAAACACCACAAAGGCATTTTATAGCTGCGTGTGAAGCGTGTATGTGGACCACACCCATGTGTCAGCAGGGTTTGGAGAGATTATTGCAGGGCTGGTGCCAACCACCCCACCTCCTCTTCTCCATGGAATGCCGACCAACAAATAAAATAGGTGTTGTGTAGTAAAACATACAGCTAGGGGTGAGAATCACAGCAATCGCAGAGACTAAATAGACATGCTTTACGCTTTTCCAAAAGCTTCAGGTCAGGAAATCACACAATTAGCGATTATTTTGACCAAAGCTTTGTTATATCTCTCTCTGGCTCTGTGAAGCGTTAAGGCAGTGGCGTTGAGACAGAAACACTATTGTGCTTTCTGCACTAAACAATGGCTCTTATTTAGCCTGTGGGGTCCAAATGTGTGTTAGCTCATTTACTTTATGTCTGCCAAAAATTCCTGATATGGTTCCCATTACAAAACCAATAAACAGCCAGACAGTGTGCCAGTTCTGGAAGAGCATGCAGAGGAGTACAGAATAAGCCGGCCTAAGGCTGCTTGTCTCACATGGGCTGCAGGAGCCCAGCGTCTTTGAAAAGTGAAGTGAATAGCTCTAAAGACCAAACCAAGGTGGTCCTTTTGTATCCTCTAGGAAAAAGAAATTGCCAAATCAAAAAGTAGCAGCCAGATATAATAACAAAAGAATACAACGGTAATTTAATCCTTCAACCTCTACTACACTAAAGAGGTGTTAAACAGGTCATAACATGTAAAATGTAATTAAAAAAAGAGACTAGAAAAACAACGGTTTAAAAAATGACTTTCCGTAAACTGTTTAAGAACATAAAAACTGCTTTACACAAATGTTATTGCTTTAACTGGGTATATATGGCTCGAAACAAAATGAGTTTTGTTGTTGTTTATTTAGTTATGAGGATGCATTCAATTAATAAAAACGGCAATATCCTGAGAACCAAGTCAGCATAGTCAAATGATTTAGCAATTTAGTAGAAGACTGGAGTAATGGCTGATGATGAAAATTCAGCTTTGCCAACACAGGACTAAATAACATTACAGTGTATTAAATTAGAAAACAATGCTTTTCAATTGTAATAATATTTCACATTATTGTTTTCATTGTATTTTTAATCAAAATAAATTCTGCCTTGGTGAGCATAAGAGATGTAAAAAAAAGAATACTACCAAACCAAAAGTTATAACCAGTATTGAATTATTGAAATGAATGGCTATGCAAAAAAAATAATAATAATAATAACAACCCATGTATTGATATATTGTCCTACTCAAGGAGCAAAGCTTTTCATGTCCAAAAATTGTTTCTACTTGATCTTCTCAAATTAAAGACTATGAAAACATGTTTTACTTTTCAAAAACACTGGAGACAAAACTGCAAAAACAGCTTTTATAAAACTCTGGATGGTTACGACATAATACATATTTCACATTCAAAAACCTTAGCCAATGATAACAATTAATTAATAAGTACAGTAGCAAAAAAAAACCTGTTTAAGCTGTGATGTGATACAGGGCAGTAAGCATGGGCCATTTAACTTCTCCTGTTAAATCCTTTAACTACCCCGGTGGTTCCCAAACTGGGGTACGCGTACCCCTGGAGGAGGCGACAGAAGGGGTACATGAACAACAGTTTTGCAGTAAATTTAATTCTACCCAACCTTAAAATAACATTAAAACTGAGCATGTATTTCTAACAGGCAAAAATGCTGCTTCTAGTGTAAAAATGGGAAAATGGTGGTGCCGTAAAAGGTCAAATTCATGACATCCAATCAAATTCGCCATCTTTTGTGGTCTGTCTGCATCCACACAAGCAGCGTGCATATGAGAGGTTGCGTGCAGAGAGTATGCCGCCTTAAATCGCACTACCCTTCTCGACAATGTACCTTTGTAAAAGTGGGGATTCCGCACTTACTAGATTGAAGAACAAATATAGACACAGTGACAGTGTGCATAGAGATCGGTTTAAGGGTGTGTTCACACTTGGCATGTTTGGTTCAATTAAATTGCTCTGTAAGTGTGGTTCAAGGGTTAGTTTACCCAAAAATGAATTACCCTCATGTCGTTCGGCAACTGTAAAGACCTCCGTTCATCTTCGGAACACAAATGAAGATATTTTTGTTGAAAGCTGATGGCTGAGAAAGGCCTCCATTGGCATTCAGTACATCTCACTACAGTGGCTCTACAATAATTTTACGAAGCGACGACAATAGTTTTTGTGTGCAAAAAAAAAAAAAAATCAAAAGAACGACTTTATCCAACTTGTTCTCGTCTTGTTAGGCCTCGGCGTAGTGCTCAAAATGGGGCTTAAGTGTGCATTTCATGGATTCCGGAACGCCGGTGCTACGTCATATTCTCGCGCATGCGTCGCGGTGCTCGCAAGTTCACGGCAGAGGCCAAAACGGAAGACAAGAACAAGTTGAATAAAGTCGTTATTTTGATTTTTTTTGTGCACAAAAACTAGTCGGCGCTTCGTAAAATTATTGTAGAGCCACTGTAGTGAGATGGACTTTGTAACAATGTTTTTAGTGCCTTTTATGGGTCTTGGGAGTGTGAATGTACTGAATGCCAATGGAGGCCTTTCTCAGCCATCAGCTTTCAACAAAAATATCTTCATTTGTGTTCTGAAGATGAACGGAGGTCTTTACAGTTTCACCAAAAATGGTTCTTGGCTCGTAATCATAGGGGAACCTTTTTTAGTGCTATATAGCACCAATCTTGGTGCTTCAGTGGTTCTTCAGCGGTTCTTCAGAGGTTCTTTGACTAAGGTGCTATATAGCACCTCTGAAGAACCACCGAAGCACCAAAATAGGTGCTATATAGCACTAAAAAAGGTTCCCCTATGATTACGAGCCAAAAACCATTTTTGGTGCCATACAGAACCTTTTTTTTTTTAGAGTGTAGAAACATTAGCATTAAAAATAGACCTTGAAGAAACAATGAAATAAAATTAGCTATGTGATCACCCTATGTAAAGCAGAATTCATGATATTGCATTCATGAAGTGAGGCAAAGCCTCATCTATCACTGATGTCATCTGATGTCACGTCACTAAAAAGACAATTTACCAGTAACAATACAGTGGACTCGGAACTGACAACATTCAAACACAATTGTGCCCTCTCTGCAGACTAGGGTGTTTTTCATTTATTTCCAGTGCACTGTCACTCATGTGCTGTGGCAGCAGTGTGTGTGTGTGCGCGTGTGTGTGTGTGTGTGTGTGTGTGTGTGTGTGTGTGTAGCAGTGTGCTATTTCCAGCCTCAATGCAGCCAGACAGTGAGGGCCTCTCTGTTGCTCAGTCGAAAACTTACAACATCAACATAACAGCTGCTCCCCAACTAAAACCATTTCACCATGTGAAACACATGCTGTACTGCATCTAATAATGGCATTTACATGGAAAAAACACACTGCTGTTTTAAAAGCACCTCCTAATACTTCCTACAATCCCATATACTAGATGCAAAAAGAAAGCCATACTAACAAGAACTCCATTAGTCCAGCAATTAACATGAACAAACTTGCAAATGCTTAAAAGCAGAAGTGCGATTTATAGTTTGTATGTTTATGCTCTCAGCAGACAATAATTCACCCCACACATCACAATGTGGTCACCACAAACCATGTTTATCCTCTTTGTAAGTGAACACATATTTAGTAATCTGGGTCATATTTCCTTAAACGATGAGGGGGTATCACATCATGGTTTATGTTTCCATCTGTCTAAATATTAAGTGAAAGGCAAAAACAAGGCTGGGCAGTGTCTATCAAAATCGCTTATAACATGGCATGCATATTCACGCAGCACAGTACTACTTAAAGTTGATACATTAGAGTGATATAGAAACATGGATGAATGAGAAAAAGAGTGGGATGTGCATGATGTTAAAATAAGTTATTATTGTGAATAAGATTGTCATATCGCCCACCCCTATTGAAATACCAATAGAGTTTGGGGGGTGGGGGGGGGGTCTTACATTTTTAATTTGTAGCTGTGTAAATGATAGCTTGGTAAATTTGTTGGCAATCAAATATTCAATATCACTCTCCATAATTAAGGTAGTTGGTACATTATCAGCAGTGGCAGTTCAAACATCACAACAAGATTGTCACACAAATTACAAACAAGAAATACACATCCTGAAACATGAAATAAAATGAATAACTGGGGACTTTATTAAAGGGGTAGTAAACCACGATTTCACTTTTCTAACTTTAGCTAGTGTGTAATGTTGCTGTTTGAACATAAACAACATCTGCAAAGTTACAACGTTGAAAGTTTAAAGCAAAGGGAGATATTTGTTGTGGTGGGCTAGTTAGTAGGCTGGAGTGTTGTTGCCAATGCCGATGAAACGCTGTTATTTTCATCCGGATTGCAGGTCCACTTTGTTCAGCCTTCCTAGGGACGGGGGTGGCGTTGCAGTGCGTTTAACATACAACGTTATATGCATCCGTGTATGAGACAGAGGGGAACACGGTCGTATTTGCAGCAGATATATGCTGCCCATCATAAATCAAAGCATGAAACAGACAGGGGTCGGAGGAGAAGACCGGAAAATGTGACATAATGGACAATATTCATCTGTATTTGCAATACACGAGCCGCGGTTCAGCTGCGCGAGACAGGCGGGCGCGGGCGTGTGGCTCCCGCTGCACATTTCACGCAGGAAAACTTCCACAATCTTCGCGAGCTCAATGCAGGATTCGCACAACGGCTTGTCCTGAAAGATGGATTTAAAAACAGAAGCTGTTTACGGGCCACAACCTGTTAGTATGATTTATTTTTGTCGATGTGTTTTCCTGTAATAGTTCGTATTGTTAATTGTACGTTGTAGCAAGGAAGTAAACAGATGACAACTCTGTTTGGCTCTGCAAACCAGTTTGTTAAATGCTCATTCATACTTAACGTTATCCGACAAACACCTAACGTTACAAACATTTTAAAATCTCAACAGCGAACTTGGCATTAGTGTAAATTATTCTTTGATTAGAGCTTTTATGTATTGTTTATCTACAGGCATGCTAAACATGGTTCTGTGTTTGATTTGGATACTATAGTAAAGCCAATGTTTAGTGTTCGTTCTTGCGACAGATATTTGGCAAATCGTTCTAAAAATACAAAAGTAACGGTGCCATTCAGTAGCGATCACTATAGATCCGCAGTCTTTACTCTTGAGGACTGAACAGGTTCTGCTCGATCATCTTCACTAAAATTGTCTGGGTCTGATTCGGGCTCAAAGTGGTATGGTTTTATTGACGCCATTGTACTATCCAAAGCACAGGCTACCGGTAAAGGTAAGGGGCATAACGTTTCCGACAAACGTGCACTAGGCGGTTAGCGAATCACAACACACTGGGCCAGCTAACCAATCTGAGCCCATTGCGTATTTTTGAGGGACTGGCTTCATACAACCCAGAAACCATCAGACCGTTTTTACAAGGAGGGACAGAGCAGTGTAGAATAAAGGTAAAATATATGAAAAATAATGCAATTTTTTAAAAACGAAGCATGAACACATGTTACAGTGCACCCCACAAACACAATCAAGCCTTCGAAAGAATGTGTTTTACCACCCCTTTAAAATTAAATTGTCCTTCTCCCATTTTCACCTCAAAATCCCTCGTCTCCCTTGTCGAGCCACCACTGTTCATAAACAGAAATAATGATACTGTGTGCCTGAAAAGACTGTTACAATAATTCAAAATATCACAGAAGTACTGGAATAAACGTTTATAGTTCTGATATAAACACTTATGTCTACAGTAGCGATCAAAATAGACAAATCACCTTTTGAAAGTATACAATTATACAAATTAGTGTATAAATAACATTATTAGGCCAGTAGGTGGCAACATGTGACTTAAATGTATTTGTCAATAGCTATGTTGTTTCCAACCAGTTGCAAAATTGGAACATTGCACAAAACATTTGCGAATAAGGAAGCGTTTCCATTCCATGTTTTCGAGAGAACAAAATCATCACTTCCTGGGAAATTGGCACATAATATCTGTAATAAAAATGGAAGTAGCCGCAATTGAAGAAGCCACTGTGGCTCTTTTTTCCCACATCATAAATGCAATAAAGGCTGTTTTTTGTTGTGCATCGAGGGATTGACTCTGTAAATGTGCAATTGTAGTTAATGTGGATGTCTTCTAATCGAATAAAAAGAAATGTATCTGTCTCAATGAGCGCACAAGTTATGCACATCTTTACAATTTATGTGCATCTTGCTGTTTCTATCCATGTTTTTTTTTTTCATGTAATATCCCAAAACGTGTATAAAAATAGGGGGATGGAAGCATAACTAATCGAATCATTCATTCAAGAGATTCATACAAAAACACTGATATTGTACATCCATTAAAGGATAACTTCAGTGATTTAGCATTAGGCTTTGTATCAGTAGAAACCCGGTAGTATATTCAAATTATGGTACTTTCCCCCCTCATATCCCCTGAGATGAGAGAATTATGCATTTTATTTCTGGAAAAATTATTTTTTGGCCAGAGGCTTAAGACTACAGTCACTAGAACATGTTCTGCATGTTATCAACCTGCCCATAGGGGAGAGATCTCACGCACAGAAAGTAAGACACAGACGGCCGCACGGACAATCATAATAACGGAGCACGGTGCAGAGTAAAGTGAGTGTTTCAACTTTTCAATGAATTCCTGTGATAGTTTAGCTTCCATATGCGAACTGAAAACGTGCCAGACTGGAGCTTACCTCAGCTCTGCTCAGCTCTTCGTGAGGAATGAAATCTGACACTGCTGTCGGTGCCGTGACTTTTGTTCGGCTCACTCACACTTTATTGAAAAGACACGTTCAGTTTTTAATTGTAGTGTTTATTCTCTAACTGAACGAAATTATTGTATTACTATGAAGATCAAAACGACAGTGTACGGAGTGGCCTCAGCGAAGCAAGTGCATTCTGGGAGTTGTTGTCTTTCATCCACATGAGACAAAAATATTTTTTTTGTCTTTTCTCAGTCTAGAAGGCACCAATTTCAAAAATAATTTCACATTTCTACTACATAAATGTCCCAGTTTAAATACAAAGCTTAATGCTAAATCACTGAAGTTACCCTTTAAAGTAACAAGTGAAGTCTTTATGAGTGCATTATTGAATCATTTAAAAAAAAGTATTCAAAATAATCCAATATTTTTTTAAATAGTCTGAAGAAATTAACATTTTGTCAGAACCTCTAGAAAGTTACTTATTTTGTTTCATTGTCCATTTCAGAATAATGGGAGAATCGTAATTGCCTTAGTAAAATCGTCTATTTTAAACCAAAATAAATTTGAGATTCTAAATGTATCCAGGATCATGCGGTTTGATTTGGATGTATGTCCTTAGATGTTAAAAATAAAGTATAAAAATAACCATTTAGAATAAAGCCAGTTAATAAAAACATTTTCTATACAAACTATTCATGATTAATATATATTTTTAATTATTTGGTTTGACATTATTCTTCGGTGCTTACAACAGAACAGTGAGAATAACCGTTATAGAACACACTGTTCTTTAGTGTTCATTTCACACCTGTGAAATTAATGGCAACTCCTATTTCCAAGGCAATAGCTACAAGCCATTTCTACACAAGAATCGACCAGAATTGAGTCATGCTGTGAGTGTGACAGCTTGAGTTTGTCTACTCTAGAAGTATTGACGCTGCACATCAACGTTCACTAACCACAGATCATCTGTACACTCGAGGCTACACTTCAAAAACAGTACAATGAAATAATAACTAGGATAAATTATTATATTCAATGGAAATTCACTGCTAGAAAAATGAACCATGAACTCTGAAATAGAGAAATAGAATATATTATAAAAAAATAAAAAAACATCACTTTTCAATACACCCTTAAAAATAAAGGTGCCAGGAAGAACCAAAAAGGGGTTTTCACAGCAATGCCATAGAAGAACCATTTTTGGTTCCCTGAAGAACCACTTTGTGAAAGGTTCTTGGAGGAGTCATTTTTTTCTAACCATTTTATAGTCTAAAGAACCTTTCTGCTTTACAAAGAACCTTTTGTGCAATGGAACCATACACCCCGCCAAAGAACCATTTAAGAACCTTTATTTTTAAGAGTGTAGTTCATGGTGCATTTTTTATATACACATGCCATTCAAAAGTTTGGGGTTAGTGAGATTTTGAAAGAAATTATTTTATTTAGCAAGAATGCATAAATTGATCAAAAGGGTCAGTAAAGACATTTATATTATTTAACAAAAAGATTTCGACTTCAAAATAAACAAATGTTCTTGCTTCAAATAATCCAGAAAAATGTAATGCTGTTACCAAAAGAATATTAATAAGAATTATTATATTAATTAATGATAAATAAATAAAAAATACATATAGCCTACACACACATGTATGTATATATAAATTATATACATGTATGCATGTATATACACTCACCTAAAGGATTATTAGGAACACCTGTTCAATTTCTCATTAATGCAATTATCTAATCAACCAATCACATGGCAGTTGCTTCAATGCATTTGGGGGTGTGGTCCTGGTCAAGACAATCTCCTGAACTCCAAACTGAATGTCAGAATGGGAAAGAAAGGTGATTTAAGCAATTTTGAGCGTGGCATGGTTGTTGGTGCCAGACGGGCTGGTCTGAGTATTTCACAATCTGCTCAGTTACTGGGATTTTCAAGCACAACCATTTCTAGGGTTTACAAAGAATGGTGTGAAAAGGGAAAAACATCCAGTATGCGGCAGTCCTGTGGGCAAAAATACCTTGTTGATGCTAGAGGTCAGAGGAGAATGGGCTGACTGATTCAAGCTGCAAGAGCAACTTTGACTGAAATAACCACTCATTACAACCGAGGTATGCAGCAAAGCATTTGTGAAGCCACAACACAACCTTGAGGCGGATGGGCTACAACAGCAGAAGACCCCACCGGGTACCACTCATCTCCACTACAAATAGGAAAAAGAGGCTACAATTTGCATGAGCTCACCAAAATTGGACAGTTGAAGACTGGAAAAATGTTGCCTGGTCTGATGAGTCTCGATTTCTGTTGAGACATTCAGATGGTAGAGTCAGAATTTGGTGTAAACAGAATGAGAACATGGATCCATCATGCCTTGTTACCACTGTGCAGGCTGGTGGTGGTGGTGGTGTAATGGTGTGGGGGATGTTTTCTTGGCACACTTTAGGCCCCTTAGGTGCCAATTGGGCATCGTTTAAATGCCACGGCCTACCTGAGCATTGTTTCTGACCATGTCCATCCCTTTATGACCACCATGTACCCATCCTCTGATGGCTACTTCCAGCAGGATAATGCACCATGTCACAAATCTCAAATCATTTCAAATTGGTTTCTTGAAAATGACAATGAGTTCACTTTACTAAAATGGCCCCCACAGTCACCAGATCTCAACCCAATAGAGCATCTTTGGGATGTGGTGGAACGGGAGCTTCGTGCCCTGGATGTGCATCCCACAAATCGCCATCAACTGCAAGATGCTATCCTATCAATATGGGCCAACATTTCTAAAGAATGCTTTCAGCACCTTGTTGAATCAATGCCAAGTAGAATTAAGGCAGTTCTGAAGGCGAAAGGGGGTCAAACACAGTATTAGTATGGTTTTCCTAATAATCCTTTAGGTGAGTGTATATGCATGTATACGTATATATATACTAGGGGTGTAACGGTACATGACTACACGCACTGCGCCTTCTGAGAATATAGTCCCCAGGATGTATACGTTACGTTTATAAGACAGCTGTGTCTCATGTAACCTTGTTACTTGTACACGCTGTGACTATACACATCACAACATGTAAAAAGTAAAATGTTGGCGTTATTTTGTCACCTATTGAGCAGTAGGCTAACTGGAGCCATATACCTCCAGTCTTTGTGCTAAGCTAGGCTAGCGGGGGGGGGGGGGGGGGGGGGGGCATGTGTGCGTCAGACAGAGTTATGGCACGCACGGAGATGAGAATGGTATGTATGGACTCTAACTCTGGGGAATAAAGTTAATAAGCCAAAGTCTCATAAAGTTGGCGTGTTCCTTTAACACCTAACCCTAACCTAACGGTCACTCAGAGTTAGTTCACATGTAGTTGCAAAGTACTTCCATTTAGAAGAAAGTCTTAAGTGGACCATCGGAATAAAATGTAACCCTAATAAATCCTGTAAAAAAATATCTGTAGCCTTTATAATCAAGTCAGACAATTATTATAGGAGATTGGAAAATTATGTTGTCATGTTTTATCAATGTCAGTTTTCTGGAAAGCTGTGACATTGTTCATACTTCTAATTCTGTACAAGCATACCAACTGTATCTAATCAGGATCTAAGTCTCCCACTTAACCGCTTAAAAGTCATGGAATCATGAGGGACGAGTACGGCGGAGAGTTCCGGTGAAAAGCAGCTCTGACTCGCTGGCTGTTTTTGGCTCATGCTAGAGGAAATATGATTATGCAGAAGGGGAACGGTTTCATCAGCACCTGGAGCGGTGAGTGAGAGGGGAGGTTAGGGCTCAAAATAGGGGGGGGATTTATGAAGTGAGCGCATACTTTAGCCCTGGCAGGAAGTCATTAAGCTGTAAGCTAGAATACAGAGAGAAGAGCTGGCATCTGCGCCGCTGCTGCAACCGTTCAAGCAGTCTGTACATTTAAACTACTGCTGCCGTGTGTTTTTTTAAAAGTGCCCCTATGATGCTTTTTTGAATTTTACCTTTTTTTGTAGTGTGTAATATGTCTGTTTGTTAATGCAAATGGTCAGCAAAGTTTTAAAGATAAAAAAGCGCACTAAATGAAGAACAAACCCATTCTAAATTGCCTGAAATATCATATTTCCATATCGGTATCATTATCGGCCAGATAAGAAAATTTGCCAGATAAATTAAATCCGATAAATAATTATTTCCTTCAGCTGAGACAATTTGGATTTAGAATTATCGGCTAATATATTGGTTATCTGCTTTCAAAAATAAAGAATTATCGGTTATCATATCGGCCAAAAGTTTTGGAACAAAACTGCATAATTCCTCCAGTCTACTTTGACCCGCCCTCAAACACTGTAGTTGTAGCTGAGGCCTAAAAGAGTTTGGTTCATGTTGAGTTTTTTTTTTTTTACATGTTTTCTGCACTGAGAAAGCAAATCCACTTTGCATGCACTTCCAAATATGGCAACTCTGGAGTTGATACAGTAGAATCGACGCCACCATTACAGTTCGTATCACAGTGAATAAAAGTGCTGAAGAAGCCTCCTGAGCTGAACTTCAAATAGGGTAATGGCCACTTTGTTTCCGACACACACTATCTGGTAGACCATTCACAACAGACTGGGCCACCTGACCAATCAGAGCAGAGTAGGCTCTCAGAAAGGAGGGGTTTAGAGAAACTGAATACTTTATTCAACTGTTTCAGAACCTGTGATAACGCAATGTATATTATATATATATATATATATATATATATATATATATATATATATATATATATATACCAATGTATAAATTACCTTGTTTTTGACCTTGGATGCATTTAAACCAAGGGGTGTAACGATACAAAAATATTCATTTAAAAATAATTAAAAACGTCTTTATTTTGACTAAAAATATTGCGATAGCATCTCATCGTGTGTTCAGTATCACGATTTGTATCGAATCATGACAGTGTATAGTTGAGTCTACAGTTACATCCCAATTTAAACCTATTGTAGGAGACAAATTAAGACATTTTAAAATAGCATAATAGCGGTATTTTAGTACATGCTCTAATAAATCGACATTTAGCCAAACAACCAAGATGACCCCTCCTGAATTAGCAGCAAGTGGCTGTGGTGAAAGGGCAGCGCGGTTGCTCAACTTCCGTTTAATTATTCAGATGCTGGCTAATTCAAAGTGTCGTTTGTGTACGCAACACGTGTTATTCTGAACAGACAAAGAAAGGGCATCATCCCATGCAAATGAGCTGTAAACATAAATTAACCAGCCTGTCCACTCAGATTTGGAGCACATATTTCAATAAGTCATCATATCCAGAGAATAACGTTTTGCAATGAGTCTGATGACCTTTCCTGCTGACGCTCGACCAATCAAGACCCAGGTTAAATCTAAAGGTTACGCAGGCATATGAGCCTTTCATTTACCACCAATCAAACAACCACAAATGTACTAAAGCATACAAAGGGAGGGGAATCGAGAGAGAAGGAGTGTGTGAGAGAGGAAGACAGGCCTCTGAGAACCTCTCCCATCTCCATATCTTATTTCAATGTGGGAATAGCACTCTCAGCAATTATTGTTAGTATCAGTCAGACCATAAAGGCTTTTCCCCATGGAGCCGAGGAAGCCATCTCACGTTCAGAGCAGGAGCTTGTCGACAATTGTTACGCTAATTGCTTTCACAGCAAGCGTCATTTATAAAGAAAACATGCTCTAAGACACACACGGAGACTCAACGTATTAGAGTACACACACTCTCATTACAACTGTGCCAACTAAGAAGCAATAATGTGCATGTACACAAGGGTCAGACAATATATCATGAATTGCCAATATAATCGGCAATGATTTTGCTGGCGATATTAAATAAAGCAACAGCAATGGCAATGGTTTTAATATGCTTCTTATTTGACAATATAATGTATGGTTTTAAAACAATACGTTTGTGCTGAAAAATGTTCCCTGTGGGGTGTTTTTTAAGTAGGTAAATACAGGGAGTGCAGAATTATTAGGCAAGTTGTATTTTTGAGGATTAATTTTACAACATTAATAATTAAACAACAACCATGTTGTCAATGAACACAAAAAACTTATTAATATCAAAAGCTGAATTATTTTGGAAGTGGTTTTTAGTTTTAGCTATTTTAGGGGGATATCTGTGTGTGCAGGTGACTATTACTGTGCATAATTATTAGGCAACTTAACAAAAAACAAATTTATACCCATTTCAATTATTTATTTTTACCAGTGAAACCAATATAACATCTCAACATTCACAAATATACATTTCTGACATTCAAAAACCAAACAAAAACAAATCAGTGACCAATATAGCCACCTTTCTTTGCAAGGACATTCAAAAGCCTGCCATCCATGGATTCTGTCAGTGTTTTGATCTGTTCACTATCAACATTGCGTGCAGTAGCAACCACAGCCTCCCAGACACTGTTCAGAGAGGTGTACTGTTTTCCCTCCTTGTAAATCGCACATTTGATGATGGACCACAGGTTCTCAATGGGGTTCAGATCAGGTGAACAAGGAGGCCATATCATTAGATTTTCTTCTTTTATACCCTTTCTTGCCAGCCACGCTGTGGAGTACTTGGACGCGTGTGATGGAGCATTGTCCTGCATGAAAATCATGTTTTTCTTGAAGGATGCAGACTTCTTCCTGTACCACTGCTTGAAGAAGGTGTCTTCCAGAAACTGGCAGTAGGACTGGGAGTTGAGCTTGACTCCATCCTCAACTCGAAAAGGCCCCACAAGCTCATCTTTGATGATACCAGCCCAAACCAGTACTCCACCTCCACCTTGCTGGCGTCTGAGTCGGACTGGAGCTCTCTGCCCTTTACCAATCCAGCCACGGGCCCATCCATCTGGCCCATCAAGACTCACTCTCATTTCATCAGTCCATAAAACCTTAGAAAAATCAGTCTTGAGATATTTCTTGGCCCAGTCTTGACGTTTCAGCTTGTGTGTCTTGTTCAGTGGTGGTCGACTTTCTGCCTTTCTTACCTTGGCCATGTCTCTGAGTATTGCACACCTTGTGCTTTTGGGCACTCCAGTGATGTTGCAGCTCTGAAATATGGCCAAACTGGTGGCAAGTGGCATCTTGGCAGCTGCACGCTTGACTTTTCTCAGTTCATGGGCAGTTATTTTGCGCCTTGGTTTTTCCACACGCTTCTTGCGACCCTGTTGACTATTTTGAATGAAACGCTTGATTGTTCGATGATCACGCTTCAGAAGCTTGGCTATTTTAAGACTGCTGCATCCCTCTGCAATATATCTCACTATTTTTGACTTTTCTGAGCCTGTCAAGTCCTTCTTTTGACCCATTTTGCCAAAGGAAAGGAAGTTGCCTAATAATTATGCACACCTGATATAGGGTGTTGATGTCATTAGACCACACCCCTTCTCATTACAGAGATGCACATCACCTAATATGCTTAATTGGTAGTAGGCTTTCCAGCCTATACAGCTTGGAGTAAGACAACATGCATAACGAGGATGATGTGGTCAAAATACTCATTTGCCTAATAATTCTGCACTCCCTGTATCATTGCTCTATACTGTTTAATGTTAATGGTTGACCAATATGGATTTTTTTGATAGACGATGCCAATATTTTAGAGATCAGTGTGGCCAATGGACGATTATATGATGATATTAATGATATTGATGATGATATATAAAATTCACAGATTAAAAGGTGCCCTAAAATGAAAAATTTAATTAACCTTGGCATGGATGAATAACAAGAGTTCAGTACATGGACATCACATACAGTGAGTCCCAAACACCATTGCTTCCTCCTTCATACGCAAATCTCGTTTGTGAAAAACCCCACGGAAAACTGGCGAATCTCAACATAACACCGACTGTTACGCAACAGTTGGGATCATTAATATGTACGCCCCCAACATTTGCATATGTCAGCACATGTTCAAGGCCAGACAGAACTGCACAGCCGAATCATCGGAAGTTCTGCAGGTATTGTGAATAAACAAGCATCACGCGAGGATGACAAAAATGGCAGATCATGAAAATTAATGTTATGTTCCAGGCTGTGCAGGTGACGTGAGGACTTTACATACCCTTCCCACAGAACAAAACTGTCAACAGGCATGGTTGATGTTTATCTATAGCCAGATACCGTGACAATTTAAGTCAAAGTTGTTCGTTTGCTCGGCCCATTTCACCACGGACAGTTTTTCCTAACCTGGCTGGGACAATATAAAACAGGCTTCGCTCAGCGTCTGATACTGGAGAAGCGGCAATTCAAACTATATTCCCGCAAGCAGTAAGTATAGATTTTTTCCACTTATTGACGGTCTAAACAATTTCTGATTAAAATGAAAGTTTCTTAGTGAGACAACATTAACGATCGATAATAGATCCAAAGCAAGATGCTAGTACAGTAGGAAACTCAAGTAGCATACATAACAGTTTGACAAATGTCAAATTACAAAGCTTACTATTATTTCCTGCCAGTGTTGTCATATAAATATACAAAATAGAACTGTAGATACATATGGCAATCACTTTTGTCGGATAGAATTATAATTTAGCCTATATTTCATCAACAACACATAACTCAGGAGCTAACTATGTTAGCTTAGATGCTTATAGCTCACTCGATCCTTCTAGCTAACGTCACCTTCTCCACCACTTAAGTTGAAACGATAGTCATTTGACAAGGCATCTAGCCAATTTGTTAAAAAAAAAACTGTACTGTACAAACAACATATTTACGTGCTACCCAGTTCGCTGTTTAGAGTTCGTGACTCAAAGTGTCAAAGCTAAGTTGACACCTCTGACCAGATGCTGGGAACAAAGTCTGTCTCACCGTAAACACTGAAGTGGTACATGACTGTTTTCAGCACTTCCTGAATATTGCAGTGACCAACAGCTTCATTTTGCACAAATAGCTGTGTGCCATATCCCAGGACAAGCACATGATGACACTGTAAAACTTACAGGAGCTTCTGGCTGCTCAGCTCACAGGCGTTCCCCTGGATGGCAGCCCCAGCAGAGAGATGCGATCATCTGCCCGTTCCTGTGAGTGACATTCAGGACCTGTCACAGAGGGCCAGCATGGGTCGTGTATGATGCAGAAGGAGCACCCCATGGAAGTGCCAGGAGTGTGATGTGGGCCTATGTTTGCAACTTGATAGGAACTGCTTCAGGGAGCACCACATTTGACTGACTAGAATGAATTATCAAAAACGCCTGGAGAACTGGAGTAAGGAAAGGCTCCTGAGTGAAAACTCTGCAACCCAGAGTCACAAAAGACTTGTATATATATGTATTATAGTTTGTTCTTCAAGTTTAAAGTGTTAGATTCTTTCGTTCAGGGGTTTTCAGATTTTTTCATAATAAAAAGCAGTAAAATGTATTCCCGTTTTTGAATTTTTTGTCTATTTAAATTCTATTTTCAAACTCACCACACACAGTAAGGGTCAATAACTATAATTTATTGAAAGCCTGTTGTTTTCTGAAAAAAATGACACCTTGCACTTGAAGATAATAGTAATAGATAATCAGTAATATATAATTTGAACTTGATGAAACAATTCATCTTTAAATTAAACAGATTAATACTTTATATATCAACACGTACACTTATTGGCCAAACAGAAAAACTGCTGATACAGATCATTTAAAATGCCAAATATCAGCCATGGCAATGTATCTGACTAATATTTATTGTTATATTGGTATAGAAAAATAAGTAAATACAGCAATCGATGATAGTTATACTCTCAAAACACAAAAAAAGCCAATGAAATAAAGCATCTTAAAGTCATCCCTTTGGTTAGATTCAGGCCTTGTTTGAAATATCTAGTCGACAAATCTAGACGTATAATGATTTGAAACTTGTTTGGAGAAATGATTCATCAACGCCCAGAAACAGAGAGAAAACCACAACCACAACTCCTAACCATAAGCCCTGGAAACTAAAGTCAGAACAGGTTTCAACAAGTCAGAAACAAGTTTATGGCAAACAATTCCATGGTGTCAAACGGGAAATACACAACTACAAAAAAAAAAAAAAAAGAATTCACTCATATGCTCATAAATCATAGCGGAAAAATATAAACTTGAATTCAATGTGCAAGTGTTCAACAGTTATATTTTTCACTGAATGAGAATCTTGGACTATAAGGTCTGCCTGTTTAAAAAGAAAACACTCTATTACTTAATGAGCCACTTATGACTCTTCTCAATTTCTTCCCCATTATTTTTATTGCAATTTTCAGAGGAGCACTAATGCTAGTCTGTCGTTTCGGTCTTCCCTGAACAGCTTTCTCTGCCAGCGGGTGCTTCAGGGAAGAAAAAAAACACTAAATTGCTGGAAAATAGTACAAGTGGAAAATAAGGTGAATCAAACTTGGCCTTGAAAATATTTATTGCGTAGCTTACAGTCTGTCTTTCACAGAACATTGAGTTGACTAACATAGAAGTCAAACAAATACTAATGACACACTACATGACCTCAATTATATATTTTAAACAACATCTTAGGTCAGTTTTCATTAGCATTCACTTTTTTTTTTTTAAATCACTGTCCTGATTTTAAAAAATCACTTCTAAAGATAATCACTTCTCTCCACCTTCCTATCTGAGACTCAATATATTTAGAACAGTTATCAATAGCTTAGGCTCCTTTAGAGCCTCCCCAACATTTGCATAAGCAAGCACATGTTCACTATCTGGCGAAACTGCGCAGCCGCCGTATCAACTGGAGTTCTGCAGCAGTAAGCCTGACGCGAGGATAGCGAACATGGCAGATCATGGAAACAAATGTTATGTTCCAGGCTGTGCAGGGGATGTGAAGACATTTCATACTCTTTCCACAAATAAAACATGTCAACAGGCATTGTTGATGTTTATTTATAATCGGATACCGCAACAATTTAATTCAAAGTTGTTAGTTTGCTCAGCCCATTTCACCACGGACAGTTTTTCAAACCTGGGACAATATCAAGCAGGCTTTGCTCAGCCGACACTGAAGAAAGGGGCAATTCCAACCATATATCTGCAACCAGTAAGTGATTTTATCCACTTCTTGACTGTCTAAACCATTTCTGATTAAATCGAAAGTTTCTTAGAGAGACAACATTAACGATAATATTCCTGTTGTTGTCTATATCCAACGCAAGATGCTATACGGGAAGAATAGGATAATCCAAGTGGCTTACATAACTAAATAGTATGTCTAATGACAAAGGTTAATATTATTTCATGCCAGTGTTGTCATAAATGAGTAAATGCAACCATAGATACGTAACATACTATGTTAGTTTAGTTCCTTACACATAGCTCACTCGATCCTTCTAGCTGACGTCACCACCTCCACCATTTAAGTTGAAACGATAGTAATTTGATATTTATTTATTTATATTTTTGACAACTGAAATATGATTATATACTGATTGATATATATAAGTTTGAATGCCTAATCTCTCCATCGTCAAGACGGTCAGTAAAGTTGTGCCTGCTATCATTGAGCCGCAGTGAAACAGCCAATCAGAGCAGAACTCTGCATTAATATCCATGACCCTTCCAAATAAGGCAAAAATAGACCATTTCATCCTGGGGAAGATTTCTAGAGTTGTAAATGGACCTGTAAAACCGTAGCTGGACAATTATTGACCTTAAATAAGCCATATATCCTCTATGTAGATACCAGAGAACAATTTAAAATGTTGTTTCAAATCATTCTAGGGCACCTTTAACTAATGTTAACTAATGACCATTATTCTAAAGTGTTACCAATTTGTCTTTTAATCCTATACTGAGGTCAATCCAATGAGTAAAACTAATAGTTACAGTAGCTGCCTTTCCATTACAGATTTGCGCAAATTTGTGTGATATTTTGGATAAAAATGACGCGTTTCCAATGTTATGCGAATAAAAACTAATTCCACATATAGTCACAGCCACCACACTAGTCATTATCTTTAATCGAAGGAGACGTAGGCTAGGCATGTTATCCAAGCATTAATGGAAAGGAAAGCCCCTTATACTTGAGAGCGGCCACAGGTGTTTCTGGGTGTTTCTTCCTCATATCTGCTTCAAGGTCTTGATAAATTGTGGAATGTCTTTGTTTTCTGTGTCTTTTATGAGTAATAAATAACTATGTTTTCGTCTGTGTCATGTTTAAAGAATGATCAACTTTTACGTACACCAGGTGACCTGTAAATGCGGTAGAAAAAAAAAAAAAAACACCTCACGCAAGCGTAAAAACAGTTTTTTTTTTTTTTCCGATATATGGGAGTTTTAGCGAAATTGACGTGTTTCTATTGGGCATATTTTGAAGGGTAATGGAATACAAGCAGAGATCCAATGTAAAATAAAGCGGACAGGCAAATGAAACGCTTCACGTTCACTTAAAATTATGCAACTAAAATCCCTACTTGTAATATTAAACCCAGAGAAATATGTAGGAACCATAAAGATCCTGTATCCAGCACAACCATACACACAAGCCTCTTCGTTCTCATGGAGAGCATTCTGCAGCATTCTTATCAATTAAGTACTTCATTACACAGAAGGACTTAAAGAGCTGAGAGGCATTATGTAATTTTGCCAAAACACACCTCAAAGCTTCTACCACATTGCATCAAATCCCACAGCTGACATTTAAATCATCCCTGAAAACTCACATACACGCAGGGAAGCCGATTCTGAAGCAAATCATTTAGTAAACAAATGCATCTGATGGATCTCTTTTCCTGTGCCAGATGGAGAGCTCTAGTCACTTAACAGTTCATCAGACAAGAAAAACACGAGGAAAAGTTGAAAGAAAGATGCGTTTATCTGCAGTGGCCTGAATTACACTGCATGTGGGTGGATTCTCAAAAGAATCATGCCAACTAGAACATCTTAACACTTACACAAAGTGATGTGCTGCCTGCCTACAAACAACAAATGAACAAAACTGTAGACTCTGGGGCACAGATCTTCACTGTTTGTTGTCAAAAGTGAACATGTTTATGAAACTGTAAGCAAGCCAATAGAAACCATGGTAGGGAATGCCGATTTATCAGGGTCAAATGCCTGAACACCTATACAAAGAAGAGAAATTAACTACCACTCAATTGGCATGTTAATGTTTAAATGAACACAAACAGGCTTTTTATAAAACGTAACAATTCAATAAATCACTTGATCTCAAGAGGCACTGTGACAACTGTTTTCATAGTCGATGTAGAAGTATATCACTGTTTGTTCATGTGACTGAGCCCTGTTTTACAGTTCACTGGTCGCGTTAGGCCACTGTCATTTGTCATGAATGTACTCACACTTGCAATCCAATAACCAACCACTTCAGCTATACAATTCTCCGTCAAGTTTGTTTGCACAACACCTATGTAAAGCTATTGTTAATTCACTTGCCCTTATTATCTTCTCTATCCAAGTTCAAACACACCACTTGGTGAATCAATGAACACAAACTTGCATACAAACACATTCAGTGTATTACAGTACTTAATTTAAGCAAACCTTGAGACATAATGGTACTGCTGTTTTTTTATCTGCATATGGGTCAATGGTGTGGTCAGGATCTTATAGGCTTCTTTAAAAAACAATTATTAAAATGGAATTCATACAAAATAGGAACTTGTTTACAATTTATGAATGAAAAATGTAAATTGTCTAGGCAGTAACTGTCTGAACATTGTAAAAACACATAATCTGAATAATAACTGTAGCTAGTTTGCTTTTAGATATTCTTAATATTTGAAAACGCTTGACAGCCACAAAGCAGATTAAAGTCAGGATGGCAACCAACAAAAAGAACTGTGTCAAGGTCATTAAACTAAAGAAGAAATATATTATATTATATTATATTATAATTTATATTTATATATTAGGGGTGGCATGGTTCACAAAACCCACGGTTCAGTTCGTATCACGGTTTAATGGTCATGGTTTTCGGTTCTGTACGGTTCTTGTTGTTTTTTTTTTATCGTTAACACTCCAGAAATTTACTTCAGCATATGATATATATGGCTTAATCATCCACAATTTAGGATACAGTATTAAAAAAATTGTTATATCATGTAGAAGTTGTTTCCTAACTGTCTGTCTACCCATTTTTCATGTTAATCATGTCAATTTTGATCAGAACAATGCACTGTGGCTTTAATTCAGCTGACCTGATGAACAAATTTCACCATATGACATCCAGCGCTGTGAAAAGAAAAAAAAAAATATGCGCAAACACAACACTGCCAGAAGTTTTTGCCCAAACTTCAAAGGCATGTTTAAATTATTAAAACTAGAAGCATCTTAACTTTTAAATGTTACATTTATCATGTGAACTACTTATATACAATATGTTATATGAATGTGTGTATGAGACAGAGGGGAACACGGTCGCATTTGCAGCAGATATATGCTGCCCATCATAAATTAAAGCATGAGACAGACAGGGGTCGGAGGAGAACACCGGAAAATGTGACAGAATGGACAATATTATTTTCTGTATTTGCAATACACGAGCCGCGGTTCAGCTGCGCGAGACAAACCCTGCCAGTACGCTGGCGCATCCTCCAACTCCAGGCAGCCTTCCTTAACTCTCCCACTTGCATTTCTACACGTGACGTGACCTGCAGCACTCCACTATTACTTTATTTTACTGTATGTATACACACACACACGCACACCTCTTATTTCGCAAGAAAAGGACACCCACTGTCTGAGGTAACATACGGGCACAAGGATACATTGCGCATGCGTCGAAACCGTGTGACGCACACACTCCGAACCAAGACAAGCGAACCGAACGGTTCGTTTTTTTTTTCATGTACCGTGCCACCCCTAATATATTATATATATACAGTGAGGAAAATAAGTATTTGAACACCCTGCTATTTTGCAAGTTCTCCCACTTAGGAATCATGGAGGGGTCTGAAATTGTCATCGTAGGTGCATGTCCACTGTGAGAGACATAATCTAAAAATTAAAAAAAATCCAGAAATCACAATGTATGCTTTTTTAACTATTTATTTGTATGATACAGCTGCAAATAAGTATTTGAACACCTGAGAAAATCAATGTTAATATTTGGTACAGTAGCCTTTGTTTGCAATTACAGAGGTCAAACGTTTCCTGTAGTTTTTCACCAGGTTTGCACACTGCAGGAGGGATTTTGGCCCACTCCTCCACACAGATCTTCTCTAGATCAGTCAGGTTTCTGGCCTGTCGCTGAGAAACACGGAGTTTGAGCTCCCTCCAAAGATTCTCTATTGGGTTTAGGTCTGGAGACTGGCTTGGCCACGCCAGAACCTTGATATGCTTCTTACAGAGCCACTCCTTGGTTATCCTGGCTGTGTGCTTCGGATCATTGCTCTAACTGAGGGAAGGAGGTTGTTCCCCAAAATCTCGCAATACATGGCCCCGGTCATCCTCTCCTTAATACAGTGCAGTCGCCCTGTCCCATGTGCAGAAAAACACCCCCAAATCATGATGCTACCACCCCCATGCTTCACAGTAGGGATGGTGTTCTTGGGATGGTACTCATCATTCTTCTTCCTCCAAACACGTTTAGTGGAATTATGACCAAAAAGTTCTATTTTGGTCTCATCTGACCACATGACTTTCTCCCATGACTCCTCTG